>SMMW01000532.1:2712500-2929503 GCA_004794655.1 Marisa cornuarietis
GTCTACCCGGATGACCGTGATGTAGCTTCAGATGGTGCAAGACGCCGATCCTATGGCTTTCCCACTTCTCAGCCTGATCCATCTTCGCATTATATCATTACCTTGAACAGTTTAAAAACTACATGTTAAAATAGTACAGTATTATAGTCATTTATATTTTATTACAGTAAAAATAAATTAGTATTAATTGACCTCGATGCGAAAACTCTTATAAGCTTCGCAAGAACATGGCCCAATCGATCATGAATTACCTGTCCATTGATTTCAACAAAATAATGTATAACTATTACTTCTAATATTCAGAGAGTTTGGGTAAGAAGCGTACATCCACACACACACGCAGGCGTACACAATCTCACAGATGCTCGTGCAGAGGCGCACTCAGCCACAATGACGGTTTCTGACGTCACCCCGCACATATCTCACAGTGAGGCTTATAAACACAAACTATCATCCTGGTGTCTACAAAGGCAAGCTCTGTGATGTGAGAGAGAAGGCTTATTCTTACCTTCTCTGTCGCCTGCAGATTCTCCTTCTCTCTCTCTTATTGCCCGGAAAGTCATCATGACAATGATATCGGGACATTGACAAGAACCATAATAAAACCGTGTGTGCGTGCAGGTGATAAACTGGAGAAGACTTGGAGGTTATAATCAGTTGTCGCTATGGAAAACTTGGAGACTGGCATGGATTTTGCAGTTTTAGACACTGGGACTGTACTACCGGAACAATCGTTATAGGTATGAAAATGTTTACTTAACCAAACCATCTTTGAAATAATGGAACCACTTCATGAACTGAGAACAGATACGAAAGCCGGTATAATCTAGTCATGATATCGGTTGGGAGTTGAGGGGGAGAATTTCAGGTCATGTCATAAGGATAAGTGTGGTAGACATAGTCCCTCAATGTTTTACATGGACATAATAAACGAAATAAAGTTTTAAGAAATCTCAAGGAAATAATGAAAGGTGTAATGTGAAGTTAATGTACGATGAATAAATAAGATAAAGACATCATATATTTTTATACCTATACTCGATCAGAAGTATTTCTCACATGGCTTCTATTTGGTCTTCTAGTCGTTTAAAGACTGGTTCAGGAACCTCAAATCGTGAGACTCAATTCCTGCCGCTGAGTCGAAAGTGAATATCTTAATACACCATACACGCCATCTTCCTTTCATTTCGAATGTTGTATGAGTTTCTCTGCTTGTAATTATAGCTTGCTGGCTGTAACCGATAACAGTACTCAGGACGCGTCAATGACGAAGCAAAAGTGGTTTCATGTACCGCTTTTTTTTTTTTTTTTTTAGGTCGCGAAAGGTTGGAGGAAACTGCTGCAGCTTTAGGAGCCAGCCAACAAAAGCATATGAGTACTTGTGTACTGTAAAAGTACACCCGCGCTCCCTGTCTGGGACTCCGTAACCTTCCGCGGCTGTCTTAGTCACCGATTTCTCTCATGTTTCTTTATCAACTCTAACCCTTAGACAATGCATGTCAACGGTCTGTATGCTTTGCGAGTGGGACACCAGGTCGGCTGAGGCACATGTGCGCACAAGACCAACAAGTTTGTGGAGTAATGAAGTTTGTTGTGTACAGACTTCATACTTTTTTATTCTCGTAATCTCTCAACTGCGGGAGTGGCAGCCTACATGCGTCAGTATAATTCAGCCACTGAATGTGCCCGTTAGTTTTTGTCCACACATGTCGTATAGCTGCTATCCTGGATTCGGATCTCGAGTCGGGAAGATTGTTTGTTCTGCGTGTGTCGCGCCTGTCTTCTGGGCACGTGACTTTCCGTGACGTGGCATAATATTCGGTGGCTCGGTCTAAGTCTCCGCTGCTCTATTCTTTTCTTTCTACTCCCCTTATCTAGCCTCGGTCGTATAGCTTCATTACAAAATTACATTTTAAATGTCACAATATATTTATAATGGTTTTATTTACCTCGATGAAAATACTCTCAATGTAATTAGAAACTGAGAGAGGAAAGTGCGCAATCGATGTAACAGGAATGATCTGTTCTTTGATTTTAAACCTCATTCTCCTTCATTTCTTTCTTATAGAAGATAGACAAGTCACACGTCCACAAAGGAAGTCGTGGATGGCGGTCTTCAGGCGTTGCTAACAGCTTGATTCTTCGTTCGGCCCAATAATAATGCCAGTAACTATTCAATTTGCTTAGTAGCTACATCTAGTTAATATTAAGGACCGGAAATTCTCATCTATCATTAGGGTATACGAGAGATGACTAACATGTAGAGATATCAGTATAGCCACGAGAGATGACTAACATACAGTCATATCAGTATCAGCATCAGCCTCTATAAGCAATTTAGGTAGATGAAGATTCTTTGTAGACTGTAACACCATGTTCAAGCAAATTCATTAGAAGTGACGTGACGCTATGTGACGTGACGTGACGTGTAGGTACCGAGGTGAATCCAAGAGAGTGGAGAGGTAGCGCCGGGTAGATGGTGACATGGGAAGAGGCAAGAGAAAGTGGAGAATCACCCTGTAGATGCTTCCAAGGCACAATATTTCTAAACTTCTATGCCCCAAGCTCACATTCACAAGCATAGTATCGAGCTCTTAAAATCAAACACTTTGTGGAGTTTCGTTTATTCCAGTGTGATTAACAAATCACAGACAATAGAGAATGTTCATTTCTTGCTGTCGATGTATTTCCTGATGTTCTCATTGCTTGCCACCTTCTCCACTAAAGTCTTGAGTTCTGGGAAGTCGGCGGTGGCATCGTAGCTGAAGGTGTTTCGGAGCTGTGTGGCCATGTCGTACACGATCAGGTCAGCCAGTGACAGCTGCAACATTCACACGAAATATAAATCACATGTTCCAGCATGTTACTTATACAAACACGCATGCAAAGGCGCACACACACACACACACACGCACACACACACACACACATACACACACACGTGCGGCTGCCCCGCCCCCCTCCCCACCAGCACACTGACTCACACGCACGCACGTACGCAACACAAGTGCACACATTCACACGCACACACACATAAGACATGCGCACAAACACACAGCCATCCATGCACTGATTCGCAAAGCTATAGAAAGACACACACGCAGCCACGCATGCAATCAGCAACAATGACAATTAAGAATGACACAAGAAATACATTAGAAGCTCATCGTGTCGCTTATGACCCGGATGTTTCACCTGCCTTCTGGAAACTAGTTACTGACCTCGCTATCTACAAGTACAACCCCTTCCTTCCCTCAAGGCCTTAACGTGTCGACTACAAACTCTGACTCACCTTATTACCTACGACGTACCCAGTTCCGTTCTCCTGCAGAAATTTCTCGAAGAAACCGAAAAACTTGGGGCCATCGCCTTTTACCATCGCTGTCCTGAGTTCCTCCTAGGAAAGAAACAAGCTTGTCTTCAACACGAGGTGAGGGGTGGGGACTGTGTTTTATGCCGAGCCAGCAACTAAGGCTATAACACGACAAGGCAGCCAGCCCTGTAAACAGAAGCCACATGCAGAGAAAGAACAGCGTGCCAGAGATAAGATCTGAACCCTTGACAGCCAACCATCACTGTATTGGTAACAGGCGCTACCCGCTGCCCCACCGGACCATCCTCTTCAACAGGAGTCTGAAGGCTTTGACTCTTTGGGACACATCGGACTATGTGTCAGGTATGCACCTGTAGTGCAACAGCAGTCTCACTGCATGTCCTGGTGCACAAAGCTACTGCTGTCAGTGGAGTAAAGACTTGGAAGTTTGAATCCTCACAAGAGCTAAAAGATACGAAGGTGAAAGACAGTCGTTTTATTTTAAAAAAAAAGCGCGCTCTGGATATCAAATACCTTTTTTGCAGGGTCTTGTTCCCGATATATTTTGCTCATAACAGCAAAAATGTCCTGCGCCAGTCCCACCACTTCGTCGATGCGGAATGCCTCCAGGTTGTTGTCGCCATAGAGACCTGAAGAATGATACAAGAACTGCAGTGGGTCTTCGAGGGCTTGAATCTAAAACACGAAGCTTGTCATACAACTCTGTCACTTCGTCTGGACAGTTGATTTTTCGTTTGGTCTGATATTACTCCGACATTAACTAATTTGTTTTGTTTCGAAAAGCAGTCTTAAAAAGAAACAAATATTTTGACCCCCCATTTACTCAGCCATCGATGCACAAGACAGCTTTAAAAAAACGGTGACTCAAGGCAAACTTTATGACACAACTGCGAGAGATGCACACATGCAGAAGCTTCATCTACCCCGGGTACTTACCATTCTCTCGGGCAAAGAAGTTGGCTATTGCTATGCTCTGTCCATATCTTTTACCATTATACTCTACGAATGGCGCCTGGCCGAATGGTGCGACTGGAAAAAATGTAGTCGGTTATTAAAAACGTCCTGTTCATTAATTTTTTAATTTTGCATGCTAGTCCTAACCCTGAGAGGTTGGTTATTTAAACGGACAATATTCCATTCTAGTTCTAAGTCTTCGTGTAAACACAAACCTTTTCATGATGGCAGAAAGTGAACAGATAATTCATTAAGAAAGGCTGGCCTCACGGTAATACCCGAGTGACGTCAAAACAGGTTATTTCCTAACGCTCTCCTTATTTTCACTCTCGACAACTTTCGAACCACTGGAAATTCTTGTAGAATAGTGTGCATTATTTATATATTATTGTATGTATTTACAGACTCATAGTCATTTGAATAGCATGAGCGTGAGCACTAATCATTCACCTTAAAGCCCCGCTTCTCCCACCTTGTCTCATCCTATCACATCTCCCTCATATCCTTCTTCAGTAATCCCGGTTTTTCTCGGTACATAAGTAACTGAGATATCTATAGATGCATCGATAATACAACACATTGCTCTGCAATATTCAAATGTTTGTTTCAATGTTTTCAGAAAGTGGTTGCAGTGGTTGTGAAGGTGGAAGTTTGAAGCGAGAACAGTACATTCTGACCCGCTTTAGATATCATTTGATACCTCTCGTGTCTTACAAATAATAAAAATAGGATTTGTACAGAGTACAGCACATTTTCCCACACGGAGGCGACCTTGATGCGCGTCACGAGAGACCAGGGGCAGTGGGGAAAGAGGCCAACTCATGTACTCGGGGTAATCGTACAACATACATACACGAACATGCACCGGTTAGCAATACAAGAACATGAAGGAACGCAAAGATAAGAGTGTGAAGGGGGAATGAACAATAGGATCGACGAGTTCTTATTCGCTAGTTTACAATGTTGTTATTTACGCATCATGACAATGATATAATTAATATCTGGCACATTTGCAAATTACCATATTAACAAACCTTTGCCTACATTGCCACTTTGTATCAAGGTGTGCAATGCTCCGTTGACTTTGTGCGTGCGTGCGTGCGTACGTGTTTGTGTGTGTGTGTGTGCGTGCGTATGTGTGTGTGTGTGTGCGTATTTTAACTGGCAAAAGACTTGCAAGTTATATTTGTGGCATGTGATCACCACTATCGCTATACCTATGACGTAGTTGAATTAATCGTCACTATGGAAACCATCGGGTTTGACATGGATTTTACTGTATTAGAAACTGGGACTCGATAGCCATAACATCCGCATGTCAACGAAATAAAGTTTTACAAAATCTCATTGAAATAAAGGCACAAAGTTAAATAAATGTACGATTAAAACATAAACTATGTATATATATATATATAATTAGAAATACAATATTTCTCACGTGGCTTGTATTTGGTCGCCCACTCATCTGACACTAGGAATACGGGGAACCTCACGTCGTCAAACTCAATTCCTGCCGCTGTCAGCACGAGGCGGATGATCTCTGCACGACCTGCAGCATCAAAATAGTAAACCTTGACTGTCGCCATCTTCCTGTTACTCGACAGTTACACGAGCTGCTCTCTCTCTCTCTCTCCTGGTACTTGTCAGTTTGTAACTTGTTCGCTGCAGCTGATATCAGTGCTCACGAAGCGCCACTGACGAAGCAAAAGTGGTCTCATGTACCGCCTTTTAAATCTCGGCCTCGAAGGGTTCGAGAAAACTGCTGTACAGCCTAGAAAAGTACATTGAGTGCTTGTGTTCTGTTAAGTCACGCGTTGTCGGACTCGTAACCTGAGAGGCTGACCTAGTTATCCAAGGGCGAGCAACCAAGAGGGGAATTTTTATATTTCTCTCTGTAGCTTACAACTCATTTTATGATTCTAGAATGCTTTCTGTACCTAGAGAATTGAATGTATATGTAAAACGAATAGAATAGCATCTTAACAGTATAATGTAAATGAAATGCGCTGCCTTCACCGAAATGTTCTCTTTCTACTAACAGAATGAATTGCATGTAAATACATGTATATCTAGAGAGAAAAATATAAAAATTCCGCTCTTGCCCCCCCCCCCTACAGAACTGACAGTTGCATACCCGTTTCTTTCAGCTCTTCGCCACGTGTATCAATCTGTAGGATGTGAGACATATGACAGCAGGTCAGTTGGGTCACCTGTTTTCACCAGTTCGACATGTTTGTGGAGAGATGAACTGGGCTGTACGTATATATATATATATTCTTGCAATCTGCAAACGGATCGAGTGATAGTCATTTACAAAATGTCGGTATCATTCAGCTACCCAATGTGCCTATTTTTTCTACCTGTCGCTTACTTTTTCTTGGGTTCAGATCTCCTCTCGTGGACATCAACAGAATGTGGTGCCTGTCTCCCAGGCCGGTGGCTATCCGTGAGGTCGTATAATATTTGGTGACCGGTGACTCCACTGCTCTCTCACTCTTTGTTTCCCTCCCCTTCCCCAGTCTCCGTCGAGTAGTTTCATTTATCATTTGGAATTTACATTTTATATGGTATACTGTATATATAAAATGATTTACCCCCTATGCTAATATTCTGTTAATGTGGAGATAATATTGCGTAGGCGCGAGCGGAACATATGAACGTAGACGTGTGATGGTCTCATTTAAGAATCTAGATGTTTACATCTAGTAATCGCATACAGAAGATTAATTTAGGAACAGAGGACGGTTGGAGACTCTTGCTGTTTAGTGCTGCTATGAAATGATATTCTGATCCAATTTCCGGCTCATTATTTGTACTTTCTGGCGAGGTTATGAGTGTGAAGGATCAGAAAGGTGGAAGTCAGGAGAAAGTACACTGTTTAAGAAGATGCACAAAAGATAATGCAGCTCATCCATCGGATGGCAGAAACAGAATGTCATGCTTCTGCTATTCACAGATGGTTGTCCACTGCTGTTTCTTTGCAGCTTCACACGGACATGATCCAATTCCCCCTTGATAACATCTAGTTTTCTTTCAAGGAAATGACTAATTAATCTTAAAATATTCGTCCCTTCCAGTACAGTTATTTAAATAAACGATTTTTTTTGGTATTTGGCTGCACGTCCACCCAAATTCACGGGCGGTAACGCCGGTGGCATTGCCTTGTGCAGATGATGACAGCGATGATTTAGTGGTGATATGACATCATCATGGTGGTGACATGGCGACAGATAGATGTTGAGGGACACGAAGTGCGAAAGTAAATCCTCTCATTAAGTTACGAGAAAGATGACTAACAGATACCGGGGCCACTAAAGGTAATTTGTGTAGAAGATGGGTCTTTGTTCCTGACTGCAATGTGATGTTAAAGGACATTCATTGGAAGAGACGAGACATCACGTAGACGTGACGTGACCTGTAGGTAGCGAGGTAAATCCGTGTAGGTAGTGATGTAGTACCAAGTAGGTGGTGACATGGGCAAGAGCAAGAGAAAGTGGAAAATCGCCCAATAGCGCTTCAATGTCACAAATAAATATTTTAAAATTTCTATAAACGCCCATTCACAAACACCATTGAGCGCTTAAAATCAAACACTTTGTGCAGTTTCATTTATTCTTGAATACTTAGAGGCCAACCGACTGCTCAGCAAAAATCGCTGGAAATAAAGTATCACAAAAACATTTTCCAGTGGTATTTTATGACAAAGAGGCACCAGAAAAATTATATTATTTTTCTCTTAAGCACACCTGGATTTGTCGAGAAAATTAAAAAGTTTCGGAAGGGAAGTATTTCTAAAAATAGCGTCGTCTGCATAAGCTGAATTCGAAGAAAAAAGAAGAAAACTTCGGTAAAAGAAAACAAATCAGGACACGATGTGCTGTTGCTGAATATTTTCTTTGACACTCAGATGGTGTTAGTTTGTACTCATTGTCATTTCCTTAAGATAATGGCAGCAAACGCCAGGGGATTAACTTTGTTGAGAGATGTGTATATACAGGTCTCTGCTTTGTTCAAACAAGCGGTGTGAACTTCGTCCCCAAACTGCACTCAAGAATTTACTCAAAACATTTTAAAATCGATTGTTATACAATCACTTATACAATTGTAAAGTATACACTTAGTACAAGAGAATCAATAATAATACAGCTTTTACTGCAATGTCTGTGATTGTTGCCCATTACATTTTGATCTGGAGAAGATTTACTTACCAGTCTGTCGAGTGAATTCGGTTTCGATCTTTTTAGCTTTTGTCGAAGCTTTGGCTTTTCATCTTCAACTTCTAAATAAAGTTCAAACCTTTAGGGCTTTATTCCAAAATCAGCCGTTTCATTCTCTGGGCAAAAAATCTCTTCTGGAACACAACCTGAGCGATGTTTCTTCATTTTTTCTTCAAAGACATGCATAGGTTTGCTGATCTGAGCCATACTAGCTGTTACAAATACTACTAACACGCAACAGAGCTCTCCAGTGTAGGAGGGTAATTTTCGTCTGCTTTCCTAGTGGCAGGTGAGAATCTTGATATCTTGAAAATTAAGCATACTCATGTACTCATATTTTGGGAATTATTTTAAAATGAACTTAACCCGATCATAAAGAAAAAAAATCAAATCAAAGACAATACAGATTGTTCATTTCCGGCTGTCGATGTATTTCTTGACGTTCTTATTGCTTGTCACCTTCTCCACTAGAGCCTTGATTTCTGGGAAGTCGGCGGTGACATCGTAGGCGAACCAGCTTCGGAGCTGTGTGACCTGGTCGTACACAATCAGGTCAGCCAGTGACAGCTGAAACATTGACACCAAATATAAATCACATGTTCCAGCATATCACTCATACGAACACGTACGCCTGCAAGCACATGCAAACGCACATATACATCCCACACACAGATTCGAAGCACCACTGATGCACACCGACACACCCACGCGCGCGCGCAAGCAATACAAACGCACACATACGAACACAAGACCTTGCTGTCTACATACGCAGGGACTTTCTCCCACCCACCCCCATCCCACGAAGGCCTAAAGCTACAAACTCTGACTCACCTTATTATTTACTAAGTACCCAGTTCCATTCTCCTGCAGGAATTTCTGAAAGAAACCGAAAAACTTGGGGACGTCGCCTTTTACCAACGCTGCGCTGAGTTCCTCCTGTTAAAGATACAAGTTTGTTGTTAATTGTGGGATAAAATTGTCGATTCTTAACTTGTTCATGGTGAAGGCGATCTTAGTCTTTTAACAGTTGCCAGTGACAAGGTTATCATTAGTTTTAGATAGCTATAAAAAACTTGGCTAGGAGCAAGTTGAATTTAAGGCTGGGCACACAACACTTGATCATTTATATACATTACATAGCATAGTAAACTTTTTCTGAAACAAAAAGAAGCATCTTTATTGTGCATTTATTGACTATGAAACTGCATTTAAAAAAATTTAAAGATCTTTGCTCTGGAAAATTTGCTTAAAGTAAAGTATGTATGCCAGGGCAAAAACCTTGCAATGGAGTATGCAAATGCCACTCAGGGTACTTTACAAATTCATGTGGGGCAATGCAAGGGGGAAGTCTTTCACCTTTGCTTTGTTTTTAAATGATTTAAAGTCCTATTTGCTTGAAAACATTGATAGTGTGCAGTCTGCATAGAGTGAAGCTACTTTTGTCATGATACTGCTAATTGTGTAAAATTCAGTTTTTCCATAACCCTCAAGGGTAAATGAATAACAATGTCTGATGTCTTAATCCTTCCCCTTTAGTGCAGCGGAAGTCTCACTGTATGTCCTAGTGCAAGGACCTGAGTAAAAACCACAGCCACAAAATAGGAGAGAAAAATACTGGAAGCATCACTTTGATAAGGCATGAATCTTATGGTCTAGAAAGAACGAGCTGTAACTATAGGGTGAGATGACATGCTTCAAAATGATATATTCAAGTGCAGGAGAAATGTAACAAAAGCTGCTCATTTACTTGTCTGAACACACACACACACACACACACACACACACACACACACACACACACACACACACACACACACATACACACACATGCTGAAAGATCAGACGGTGAGAGACAGTCATTTGATGAAAGAACTTTGGCTATCAAATACCTTCTTGGCAGGATCCTGCTCCTTTAAGATTTTATAATAAATAGTAAAAAGGTCCTGCGCCAGTCCCATCACTTCATCGATACGGAATGCATCCATGTTGTTGGCACCATAGAGACCTGAAGAATATCACAAGAACTGCTGTGGGTCTGCGAAGGCTTCAGCCCAAGACAAGAAGAATATCATACAGCGCTGTCCCTTAGTCTCATATCTCTTGGAATTTTAACTAATTTCTCTGGCTTCAAAAAGGAATCTTTAAATTATTATTCCACATACTTAAGAAGAAATAAATATTCTGATCTCCATTTACTCAGCCATCGATGTACACCACAGCATGAAAGCAGGGCAAACTCTATGACACGACGGGTAGAGAGGCAATTATGCAGAAGCTGATTTACTTACCGTTTTCTCGGGCAAAAAAATTGGCTATTGCTGTGCTCTCTCCATATCTTTTTCCATTATACTCTACGAATGGTGCCTGGCTAAAAGGTGCCACTGGAAAAAATGTAGGCGGTTTTTACAAACCTGTCGAGTTAATTTTTTTTTTTTGGTTTGGTATGCTAGTCCTAGTCCTGAGACGTTGATTATTGAAACAGACATGTATATCTATTACAGTTCTAAGTCTTAGAGTAAACACACATCATTTTATGATGGAGGGAATTAACCAAAGAAATTTTTTAAAATTCAGGTAATGTCTGAGTGATGTCGAAACAGGTTTATTTCCTAATTCTCTTCTTACTTTCACTCTTGACAACTAAGCTACCATTCGAAATTCTTTTAGTGTGCATTCCTTTTATATTTATGTGTTTATATCTTTTATGATTTTATACATTTCTGTATCTATTTACTGTATCAGTAAGGTGTTGTTCATATCACTAATTAAACTGTTGTGTGATTATTTGAAGAACCCTCCTCATGTTGTAAATTATGACTGGACAGGTCATTAATGTTTTGGAAGTCAGCACGAGTAAAAAACCATAAACAAACTCATAAGTCTTTTGCATAATACAAAAATATTAGTTGATAATGGTAAACTACATTCATGGTTGATGCAAATATAATAATAATAATAACAGTGTATAATGCTCTTCAAGAACATTAGCATCATATTCTAAGCGCTAATCAAGTTTATGAACAACATGAACAATAGAAATTGAACAACATAATAAAAAGGTGACAGCTACAGATGATGTGAAACGATAGGTTAAAGCTTGTGAAACCTGTGACCTTCAGCTTCAGGCATTCCTTAACAAGTGAGTTTTAACCCGCTGAGTCCGAAGAGGGTTAAGGGTAGGCATGAAAGCTATAATGTCTACTGATGACGTATACCACCTCAGGGCGGGGTTCAACAAACTGAAGATGAATGGGGAAACATCGAAAACTCCAAAATCTCAAGGAAATAAACAAAGGTATAATATGAAATGAATGTACAATGAATACACAAACTATAATATATCTATAACCAGAAGTATTTCTCACGTGGCTTGTATTTGGTCACCCACTCATCTGAAACCAGGTAGGGGAACCTCACGTCCTCAAACTCAATTCCTGCCGCTGCCAGGGTGAGGCGGATGATCTCCGCACGGGCTGGGGCATCGAAATAGTAAACCTTGACTGTCGCCATCTTCCTGTCACTCGAGGGTTACCCGGGCTGCTCTGCTCGTAATCTGTAACTCGCTCCCAGCCAACAGCAACACTCACAGGACGCGCCACTGACGAAGCAGAAGTGGTCTTAAATACTGCTTTTGTGCCCCTCCTCAGTCGCGGGAGGTTGAAGGATTTACAGCCAGCCTAGACCAGTACATTAAGTGCACGTGTACTGTAAGGTCATGTCATTTTCTGCGGAGCCTTGTCGGGGTCTCGCTAACCTTGAGAGGCTATCTAGCCTGGTTACCAAACTATGCAGCGATAAGAGGGGAATTTTATTATTTTGTTTTGTTTTTTTCTGTTCTGTTGCATTTTACAGCTATATAATTCATTTTATAACCACAGAATGCATTCTATAGCTATAGAATTGAAGAGTATATATATATAACAGGGCTTCTGCTAACGCAAACAATTGCATAAAGTACGCATTAAAAGTTCAGAGGACCCCTTCAGTTTTCGTCAATGGGGTCCCAGGGGACCCCTTCAAATTTGGGCAAAAAACAGATACAAAATTGGGTAAGTGTAGTGTCTGACATCGTATGCCAATCTATTGTCGTCTGCTACAAGGTGAGAGTAACTTCCCTTGCACTGAGTTTTTTTCCCTTACCAGAAAGAGTTCCATTAATCTATTTCCAAGATGTCGTTGACAACGTGGTTAAAATCATCGTCTCAGAAACGGAAAGAAAGTGATGGTGAAGACAAGCAGCAAGATAATGAAGATCGTGAACCCACATCATCATGCCCTGTTCCATCTAGTACCTGTGATTTTTTTCAGATTGTAAAGGGACCCCTTAGAGTTAGCTTGGGACCCTTTAGAGATCTGAAGAAGGGGTCCCTGGGACCCCAAATAATTTAGCATTAGCAGAAGCCCTTTATATATATATAAAATGAATAGGTAGCAAGTTTTCAGTGTAATATAAAGGAAATTGTAGTGGTAGTGTGCTTGTTTGGGGCAGCTTGTACGACTGATGCTCTCTCCACTCTGCAGCCCCACTCTTCCCTTGGCCTGTTCCAAGTTCTGTTTATAAACTAGCAGGTAGAATGCTGTGGCTGCACGCAAAACATTGGGGTGTCCGGTGGTGTAGTGGTTAAAACACTCGCTTGTCAACACTGCAGGCTGAGCTACACGGGGAGGTACTACAGGTTGTACTCCTCCTTCAACTTTATAGTCTATTACATCATGGGCTCCAAGTTCAGAGAAACTTTGCATGCAACAGGGTTTTGTTTGTGCAAGCAACATTATAGAGGACCAGCAGCCATTATTACAAAACATGTTACTAGGGCAACAAATACACGATGATGATCACCCTATATATTCCTTACCAAGAACATAGAACAGACTTAAATGAACTTCTCAACAGACCGTCAAGCTTTTCACTATCGAGTTTTTACTCAGTCGAGGGTTTCTCCCAAAGTTTATTTATTTTATAAGGAAAAGGAATAAGATTATTCTGAGGTTACCCCTAAAGTGCTGTGATCTTTGTTCGTACTTTATGATATTCATAAACACTGACGTCGTGCACGTGACCAGGCACTGCCACACGGTCCGAGCTTCTGTCGCGAGGGGACTTGCAAATGTCTGAAGGGTCCCTGAGCTATATATATATATAGATAACCGTGTCAGTTCTTTCTTGTTTGCGACGCGAACTTTTAAAAAAACAACAAAGTGTCGATGTATTCAATGTAAAATCAGGTAGTCAAGACAGACAATTGGTTGTTAAATTAGCTACCTATCAACGACTGTCTATAGACAATTATCACAGCGGAATAGCGGTATGTTTACTTTTTGTGAAACTTAGAGAAAAAAAAAAGCTTCGAGACACATACGAATGAAGACAACGCTAATGGACTTGACGAGAGTATATCCCCTTTGTCGAGCGGGAAAGAAGGCTAGAATAATGGGATGTGAGTAATGTGGCTTTCGTGTGATTTCCACGTGAGGTGTTTATGTACTTATAATGTATGCAAATTACGACAACACTCGACCCTCTGGCAAGAGAGAGAACACAGACGAGTAAAACACAAACACAAAGAAAAAGCCGCCTACAATAGAAGAGGCACAAGCATCAGGAGAAACTAAAATCGGAGACTGAAGCCGAGAACTGTTTGCGATTGGAAGAACGCCGTAATAAAGATCGACAGCGAACAAACAAACAAACAAACAAGCAAACAAACAAAATCAAACAAGTATAAAATAAAGCAAGTATAAAATAAAGCAAGTAAAATAATTTAAAAACACACTTTTATTTGAAATTTTCTAAAAAGGGTAAAATAGTTTGCTTCCTTAGGTGTCAGGATTTTCTTGAATACATATAAAAGAAGCGCCGCAGAAAGCAAAGAACTGAGTAGAAACTTTCTCTCTCTCTCTCTAGCCTCCACTCAGCTTTAAGGTCTCACATCAGAACTTGTAATTTTTAATTTTTTTTTAGAGATACACCGCAGCGTTTGCGGGTGTACATTATTCGATCCTTGCTTTTTTGTGGGCGTGCATATGTATATGTTATATGTTATATATGCGCCTGCATATCTACAAGATCTCATTCACCGTCATCAATCTCAGCGCAACCTTCGTTCAGCAGCCCAATCCAGACTAAGACGACCAAATGTTCAGACAGGGAACACAAACAAAAAGACAATGGGTTTCAGATCCTTCACAAGAGTCTTGCAACTTTCAAGAAAAAACTGAAGACTCACTTGTTTCAAATGGACTAGTTTTTTTTTCTCATCTTCTGCATTTTGTTGTTTGAACTTGATCATTTGACCTGCAGTCTGGTGGCTGTTGGGATCACTGCGCATTGACAGTATCTGCGGAAACTGGCGCATTATAAATCATCATCATCATCATCATCATCATCATCATCATCATCATCATCATCATCATCATCATCATCATCATCATCATCATCATCATCATCATCATCATCATCATCATCATCATCATCATCATCTTTTGTTCTTTTTTCTGTACGATATTTCTGTGCGTTAATAAACTTGTTTGCTATGTTCATTTCATCTTTGTTTTGTTTACACTCATCGGCGGTTCGACAGGAAAGTTGTGTGTCTCCTGTAGCAGAGCGAGTGGCTGTGCGACTGTGTGACTGGTTGCAATCGTGCGTCCGGCAACAGCCGGGGTGACTGCGACGTATACGACCCTCTCGTATTCTATTATACAAACACCATACAAAGCTTCCGTCTTGTGATTTTTGTTTCACACATATGGCAGCTCATTTTGCATTTAATCCTCTTCGCATCTAAATCGCCTTCTGTAAAATAACATTCAGCGATGGCAACCTAACGATATGCATGAGTGGCAATATCCGGCCATTGTTTGGCTGTCATGTGATATGGGGAACAGACGTGTCCCGCAAGCAACTCTTTCCCCTGAAAGTCCAGGCATTGTGTGATGTTACCAGTTCTGTCTACGAAGGACACAGTTCTAGCTGTGAGTGTACTATTGCTGCTAGAAGTTAAAGTACCAGCCATTATCTTTGTCAACATTCTCTTTACTTTTTTTCTTTAGGGAAGATAGAGGAATACTTTAAGGCTCTACTATATTTGCACTGTAATCTGTTGAAAATTTTACTCATTATTAAATCTGATTTATTTTAATGCTTTTCTATGCACTTTACGCGCGCTCCGTGAAGCCGTTTGACTTTTAAATGATGAAGACTTTGCTCTTATCGGCAGAACCTCGTCCATACAACCATGACGGTGACAGGAGGTGTGAGTGTGTGTCTGCTGGTGATGGTGACACTGTCACTTGCACTTGATGCGACTACAAGTCCTCTCAGTCTACAGGAGTCAGAGACTCAGCACAGTAGACGACTTCAGCGTCTGGAGGCGGAGATGGAAGTTCTTCACAAGTTTATAACAGAAGTCAAAAAGGACTGCAAAAGTGGACTTGAGGGGTAACAACTCATTTGTCAAAATTTCAGTTCAGGTCCGAGCATTGTGTCATGCCTTTTGTTAAATATGTGTATATCTGTATGGAACTCAACAAAATTAATATTCAAACCCGAATTTATGTTAGGATGCCTTGCGACCATTTACACACTTGCAATGTACATAAATAGATAACACTGTGATCGACATTACTAAGAGAAAAAATATGTAACCAACCGGGTGACAGACGACATTGTTGCTACTGCGGAGTGAGTCAGCTTCGTAAGCTGTTGAAGATGTCCACATCAACTGCTGTAACAGAAAACAGATGCCCACTGTTTTCTTACATAACTAACAACGCCTCTACTCAGCCGCAATACGGTTACACCGATACATTTGTGTGAGAGAATAATAGAACTGGATCCACTGACAACTTTAGAGTAAGATGTGTTCAGGAAAATTAAAAGACTTGTTGCTTTAAAACTGATGGTTCAAGTATAGTTTGGTAAAGTCTAGTATAGTCTAGCATAGTCATAGATAGTAAATCTTCATTTTAAAATATAACAAGCTGGAGTACTCGGCTTCGACCGGATTGTTTCAGCCGCTAATTCTTTCCGTGGATATTATTGTCATCCTTCGAGGTATGACTTCTTTAACTTCCTTTATGTTCGGCGTAGTTTAGTGAAATAGCGAAACATTTGCACCCTTGACAGTTCATGTTCGGCAACGGGTTCACGAAGTTGTTCACTCTCGGCCTTTCCTCCCTTCGTTTGTGTGTGTGTGTGTGTGTGTGTGTGTGTGTGTGTGTGTGTGTGTTTTGTAAATTCAAATTGCGATAATATTCCTTTAGTTTTGTTTAGTAGAGCTGTCGCAATATTTTTATACCAAGTAATTTTCTTTTTTAAGGGGAGTGGCGGGGGACCATAGCCCATAGGTCTTTTTTTTAGAACATTGAAAATAAACATCACAAGTAAACTTGCTTCCGAGCAGCATGCGCTAACCAAAAATAATCCACATACTCGATATGAATATTCCTGGTAATTTTGGCTACGATTTGACAGAAGTTGCAGATCTGTATAGCTTTGATACACACACCACAACAATCTGCCAGGTGAAAAGGCCAATAAGTGTGGTCTTATATTTATGTGGACAATGTTTTGTTTGCTTTACCATACAGAAGTCCGCAGACTCCGATATTATCCAGGGTGGCAGGAGAAATCTCCGAGCTACGCGCACAGCTTCAGGAGACTGAGATGAGAAAAGAGTTATCTGACCTTCGTGAAAGACTTTTTACACTGCAGGTTAATTATTTTCTATGACAATCAACTTTCTGTACTGCTGGTTGTTTACTTATCTATTTTTATTAACTTTCTACACTGTAGATTGTTTACTTGTTAACGTTAATCAACATTTTTAATCGAGTAAACTAGTTTAAAAAGATATTTAAGTATGAAACAAATGGTCCTCGCGCTGATGAAAGTGTTAAGGGGAGTTATTTCATTTGCAGAGTAATGTACAGGCGGTTCAACTGAACATGGAAAGAAAAGAATCTGGTTGCTCTCCACGTAAGTAGTGTCATGGGTTCACATTTGATTTCTAATAAATAGGAAATACAACATAAATACAATAAGTAACATCAAGCCTGGGGTGGTCCTTTCGTTAAACTACCTATCATATCAACGGTAGTCTTAATACTTTGTTTCGTAGATTTTTTTTTGCCCTCTAGCGTTCTTTAGTCCACAGTACTACTTCTACTTTTCGACAAAGCATAAGGTGTTCACTTCTTGTGATATTACAAGAATATGTTATTTTACTTTTTTTTCTCGTGTTTGCAGCGAAATAGTATTTTCTATGTCTTCATTTTAATTTCTTTCTCGACTGTGTTTGAATTTCGACATAAGGACTCTTTTGTACATGAGGATATTAACATAAAATAAATCATTTAAGCTTGTTTTAATGAGTATATAAACGTGTACAAAAAACAAAGGTTAAAAAAGACAGTATGTTATCCTCTCTTTTATAAAAGCAAATGATTATAATTGTTATAATTTATGGAAGGTAATGAAAGACGAGACTAAAAACATTATTAATAAATACCTTCTGTAGAACAAATATCACATTAAACACATAAACTCTTCTCGTAGCTTTCTCATACAGAAAAGACCCCCCCCCAATGCATTCAATGGAGCATGCCTTGTAAAGTGTGCTTGCAGAACTAAATTGAACTGAAAATAATATCTATTCAGCTACCTGATTGGAGAACATATTTTGAAATAGTTCATCATACATTTAACTTCACATCAAATAATAATAATAGTGTAACAAAACCCTTAAATTACATGTCTTTAACGTCAACAGTTGAGGTCCTGACATGGCCCACTATGGTTTACAAGACTCAAATAAAATCTTACATATTTATTTTATCACAATATAAATCAATGAATCCTATATATTTACATTCATCTGGCGATCGCTTAACTTGTTGTCAAGATAACATTGTTGTTCCTCACAGAATCTAAAGTGGCGTTTCTGGGTCAGCTTCCGGGTTGGAAGTTCAACGTGCCCAGCCAATCTCCCATCCACTTCACTAAGGTCTTCGACATTGGAGATGGCTTTAACTCTCTGACTGGTGTCTACACTGTTAAGTGCTCTGGAATCTATCTTATAAACTTCCAGATGTTCCCCGACTTCCCTGGGAATCTGCACATTGACCTCAAGATCAACGGAAACATACTAGTGAGGACACGGGTGACTGACTTCAGCCCCTACACAGCTTCTTCGGCTTCGGGGCTGTCCGTGCGGGCCATGGCTGGAGACAGATTTTGGCTGGAGTCACTGAATGCAGGCGTGTACTATGGCAGCCATCACTCCTTCTTGTCTCTTGCCCTTATTGCTCAGGTTTGAAGACACTGTGGTCGACATCACATTGCCATTAGATATTTCCCAGTTTGTTTCTAACGTTTTCTCAACATCAGGGCTTTCTTATTTGTGTCTTTATGCTTTTGAACTGATGTTTTCTTCATACATCTTTGCCTCTTCTGTATCGAGAGTTTATAGTCGTTTTCACATCAATAAGGTATGTGTTGGTTACTAGGTATCGATTTTTATTAGACATTTAGTTTTGTTCATGATTTTTATATTTAATTTGTAAACCTGTATTCTAGCAAAGTTAACTATTGTTCATGTGCCAGGATCCCTGCTTTCCACAAATAGTTAAAGGTTTTTTTTATCTCCTTCAGCTCATCGTCCCTTAGCTCATAGCAATGTCGACTGTATTGGTGGTAAGAGGTGTGTTTTAGTGCACAGTTAATAGATTCAGTGGTGGGTAGGCGGCGGACATGGAAAGGGAGAGAAATCCATTGTGTTGCTGCATTATGAATTAAGAACATTATCAAGAGTGAACAGTAATAAAAGTGACTCTGTGCTGGACTTTAAACATTTAAGTACTTTATTATAGAATATTTGTTAATTAGAGTGATTAACTAATTAGTAAGTGTTGGGATTAAATTAAGAAATTCGTTTTGCTATAGTAATTATCTTATAACTTTATTAAGTCTTTTAACATATTTTGTTCATGCAATTAAATGTATACAGGCCTGCAAAAGAGTTGTTTTGTATTAGGAAAAAAACGCGCAAATGTCCAGGGGTTTACCTTAACGCGAGTGTCTGTGGCATATTTGGTTGGGCTGCTCTTCCTCAGAGCCAGCGCCATTTTGTGAAAACGTCTAGCCCCGAGAGGCAGCGCCGAGTTTTGTGTTGTAACGTTTGTCCCCGAGTGGAATCGTCTATAGTTTGGTTTATTTGTGTGTGTAGAGTGCATGTAGTTTTTATTTTTATTATTATTTTTTTTTAGAATTCCGTGAATCATCAGTTGCCAGTGACTGGAATTAAGAACATCATCAACATTATCAGTGGTAAAAGTGACTTTGTGCTGGACTTTAAATAAGTACTTTATTATAGAATATTTTGTAATCACGATAAATTAATTAGTATCTTTTGGGATTACATTAAAAAATTAGTTTTGCTATAGTAATTATCTTAGCCCAGTTCAACACCAACACGTCTGTCCACTGCAGGCAGGCTGTGTCACCGTTGATGGGACCTGGTGTCAAAATTTATGTTTCATCGAAGAAAGGCTAAAGTAGAATGAATTAGGGTTATATAGGTGCAGACCACGCATTGTTGGCCAGTCAGATGTAGATGTCCTTAAATTTGAACTCAGCACCTCCAGGCGTTCTATTTCTGCGACATAATAAATGAAATTTTTTTTCATTGTTTTATGCAAGAAATATAGGTAATTTTAATTCTTCTGCTGGAAGTGAAGGTAGCATTCAAAAACAAAAGAAATAGTTTGAGATCTGGGATATCAGGACATCTTGCATAATAAAAGCAAAAAAGGTAACAAGTACAATAGTAAACATGAAATATAAAAAAAAAATTGAAGTCTGGACAATACATACAGCAGAGGTTAGTAATAAAATTGAGACAATATTCAGGTATCAGTAGTTACAGTCTGAAATAACATTTCTGAAAGAGATGTATTTTAAGTCTCGCTTTAACACTTCTGTTGTATTTTAAAGAAGAGGGAATTGCCAGAGTTTCGATACACGTTCGCAAAATGACATTGGTTGTAAGATTTGTGTTCTTAGCAAGGTGGTCATGGATTATACAGTAACCATTTTTGTGTTTACTGGGGCTTCATGGGACAGGATAGATTTAATCCGCCATATTCCCCTCGCAAGAGCCACATAGTGACTGACCCCCTCCCCTGCACACCGGGGCTCGATCATCCTGCTGAAAACGAACTTTTTCTTACTGCTTACTTCGCGCCTTCTAATGGCGACACATTCACAGCATGTAGACTGTCTCGGCCCCTCTGACAGCATTAATCATTCTTCCATCCACCCTCGTCTTGTCTTCCGGATTCAAGGGAAAGCTCGAGGCTTAGAACACAAATTTGAATTGACTGATCACCAGGGGGAGGATGGACTTTAGTTGTACTAGTAAAAATCACTGATTCGTGTTTTTTTGCCAAGAGATCTTGTCACTGCAGAAACCAAAGATCAGACGCAGACAGAAATAAATGCTGTTATAAAAACCAGTAGAAAAAGAGTTGAAGTTAGTCGAAATTAAAATCAGTCTAAATGCCTGAAGTACATAAACAGTGGAAGACTTGGCGGATGTACCATATCAGTTCAAATTTGCCACTCCACTCGCTATGGTCAGCAGACGTGAATGAAAAAAATGTGTGTAAGGTAAAAAAAAAAGGTAAAGGTCATCCCATAACCTTTTCAGGTCGTTGGGGAGTGATGTGTAAGATACCCCACCTTTCACGGGGCCAGCTTTTACATGAGGGTGGTGCCAATCTCCTCTCCCTCGCTGTCTTACCTTCCCCAACCCTCTATGGAGTCAGGTACCCATTCCCGTCAGCTGGGTCGACTGGGCAAAGTATGCTGCGCTTATCGGGAATTGAACCACCGCGCTCTCGGTTCGGTCGCCAGCGCTCTAACCACTCGGCCATCCGCTTCCCCTATGGGTGTGTGTGTGGGGGGGAGGGAGGGAGAGAGCTCAGATGTGCACATATATGTACACAAATGGAATAAACAGCTGTGTTTTCTAACGACTAGGTAAGGCTCAGAACAAGATACTTTCCATCACAATCTGTGTAAATATCCCCACCCCCCCACCCCCGTCTTACCCTCTTCCAATATCGATACACGCCGACAAACATCTCCATGCACAGAAAGAAAGCAAAATTATCATGTCACTTGTCGGGTACAGATTTACCTAATTAATATACGATCTCAGTTCTCTTATCACGGACTTGTGTGATACCAATCCATGGTTGAAGCCGTCACAACGTACACTTATCCACGGAATATCCTGACATCTGTACTGCTGATCATTTTCTGTGGAAAGTGATTTTATCTGGAGAACAGATGATGGGGTAAAATTTTGTGAACAAAAGTATTATTCGCTGAAGCTTTTCCTCGTCATTAATGATAAAAGAAAAGGAAAAATTAATCACACATTGTAAGTTCTTACTCTTAATAGTGTTTAAATGCCACTGATTACTTTATATAGAAAATAGTTTGTTTCTCAATCTGTTGGTAAAGTACGCTTGACGGTCAGATATATTTATAATATAGAAGATAAATTTTAAAAGAACAAGAGTTTTTAATCAACGTATTGTATCGGTGGTGTTGAAAGATGCTCGACTTTGATGGTTTGGTGGCAGCTGACTCCATGCTGACAATGAACGACTTTCACATTCTTGTAACAAAAATGGTTGCCAGGAAATACGCTTGCACAGAACATATTTTATAAAGCGACTTTTTTTTTATCCATTAAACCAAAAGAACGATGCACGAGGTCTCCATGTCAACATAAACAACAAGAAAAAAAGGGGAGAAACTATATGTGGCAGTGGAGTGATCCGACTACCTGATTGGTCGGTGCTTTTGAGAGGCCTGAAACTTCATTTTTTTAAAACTCATATTCTTTTTAGGTGTGTGCACCTTTTTAAGGAAAGCTTTTTTAAAATTTCTAGTATATTTTACAAAAAGAAGACGATAATTTTTGTTAGATAATAGTTTCTACATGATTTAAGTATTACTTGCTTTAAGCAAGCGGAAGTAGACATCACGCCATCTAGCGGTAATCTGCTTTTCCGGCTTGCCGTTAGCAGGTTGATCAGTACAGCAACAATTGTTGGTGAATAGTTCTGCCTCAGTTCTTGTGATTTACCAAGGATTTTCTCTCGAACATCTCGTCTAGCCAGTTGTCACACCTGTCCGCCGAAGGTAAGTTTAAAGTTTCTTTATTCTGTCATTAATTATCTTTCATCTCTCCCCACGTCTGATTTTCTTTCCACATACTTTGACAACAAAACTAGGAAATGTTTGAATTTTTGTTTAGTCGCCTCATCGCGCAAGTCGTTAATTCAGTGTAGTATAGTCTCCTTTCAAATCGTTTAACACCATCGTGCGAAGAAACATACAACGGACAAGTGTGACAGCAGACATAGAGCACAAGTTGTTTGTTCACACGAGACCTGCTGCAGTCAGTCATCGCATGCTAGCTACCACGTGTCACTCACATTTGAATTTGAATTTACCCGCTCATTTTCTTGATACCAGCGAGAAAACTCACATCACTAGAGCTCATGTCAACAGTTGTAGCTTAAGAGGTTACAAAGTCTTATCAGTTCAATGAGATATTTTGAAATTTCTGCCGTTCAAACGACATCAAAGATTCTAAATGAAGTAGGGACAGTTTAAGAGAAAGAATGACGACTACGTGGCCGATATGATATTCAGATGGCGAGACATCCTTCCAGATATGTGGCCAGGGTGTTATAGCTTCCGTCCATCGCACTCTGCCTCGCATGCGATCTGCGAAGAGACCTACAGACCATGTCCAGTAAATTACCAATGGTAAGCAGTTTCTCTGGATGTTTTTTTGCTATGGGTGATAAAATTGGAGGTGGGGTCCTTTACGTTTTTAATGAACACAGGATACGACCACAATTGCAGACATAAATACAGTTCTAAAATTGTCTAATCTACAAAAACGCTGTTGATTGGACGATGTCTGAGAAACGAACCTTTATCAAGGGCGAGGCTACCCAGTCTTATCAGTTCAATGAGATATTTTGAAATTTCTGCCGTTCAAGTGATATCAAAGATTCTAAATGAAATAGGGACAGTTTAAGAGAAAGAATGACGACTACGTGGCCGATATGATATTCCGACGGTGAGTAGAGAGCCATTTTTTTCAAAATCAGAATTTAGTTAATTAAGCATTATTAACTAAGGAGAGGTGGTGTGATTTACACACATCGCTAACAGGACAGGCATCATGCTAGGTAACACGTGTTACTCACATTTGAATTTGAATTTCCCCGCTTTTTTATCTACCAACGTAAAAGCTCACATCACTAGAGTTCATGTCAACTGTTGTAGCTTAAGAGGTTAAAAATCTTATCAGTACACTGATATATTTTAAACTTTCTGGCGTTAAAGTGATATCAAAGTTTCTTGCACTTCTCGATGTTTTCGAGAGTACTGTGACATTCCCATTTAGCCCCTCCGTTTGATTTACTGACTAAATCAGTCGATGTGACTGTTTAATGTCCACGTGACTGTTTGGAATAGTCATCCTGTACACGTTGAAAGTGACTCTATGCCGTCTGTTTTCTCATCCCCCGATTCAATTCATTTAAAATTAAATCCGCCTCTACGTGCTCAGTGCCTTTCAAGTCAAAACGTTCACATGTACGTACAGACCTATTATTTATTTCTATTGACAGCAGTTGCACACGACGGAAACACTATCGCCGGTCGACTCAAACGTCACTAACGGCGTCTCCTGTTTGCTGTGACGTTTTTCTCCCTGTACCTACGTCATCAGTCACGCATGTCTTTGGACCAATGAAGCAAAAAATAACGGCTGGCTGCCTTACGTCCTCTTAACTCATCCTAGATATCTGGAACCTGCATGGAGAACCTGCTCGCAGACACTGTCGCCGATACCCTGCCCATGGATCTGTTGGTCATGGCGATGGCCCTCGGCGGCCGAGACATCCCTCCAGATATGTGGCCAGGGTGGTATGGCTTCTGTCCATCGCACGTTGCGATCTGCGAAGAGACCTACAGACCATGTCCAGGATCAACGTGGAAGGTCTCGCAGGCTTAAAGTGACCGCCCGTACTATCCAATAGACCAGTAAATTACCAATGGTAAGCAGTTTCTCTGGATGTTTTATTTGCGATGGGTGTTAGAATTGGATGTGAGGTCCTTAACGTGTCTAATTGTCACAGAGTGACATCGGACTCTAAAATAAGAAAGTAGACCTAGCGCTAAAAGTACGGGGAGGGAGTACATAAGGCTAGGTATTGATAAGGCTAGTTCTTTGTTCGGGTAGACGACCAGCGGACAGTTAGAATAGCGTGGGGTAGGGAGGTCAGGGTATTGGGTAGCGCGGGGGTAGAGACGCAGGGCCACGATGGGAGGGAACTGACCACGTGAGCTCTAGCGTCAGTAGTGTGTGACCTGCAAGTCAGTCGTCGCGTAGTCCTGACACTGAGAAGACTCAGCCTAGCGCACAGTCTGCGGGAGACAACGGGCGCTAGCACTTTTAAATTGCCTAGTTGGTCTAGGGTAAGTTCTTCTTTAAAATAATGTTTTAGTATACAGTAGTATCGGTTAAGGAGTAGGTAGTGTCATAATAGATAAAACGAGCCAGTGATAGTCTTAAATAGTCTTAGTACAGGGTTAGGCAGAAGAATTATTTCGAACCGATGTTTTTATTTTGTAGCGGCTAACGTGGGGTTAGCATTCAGCGAAGGCGCTGGACATAACAAAAGACTGAGGAAGAAGCGAGGGTCAACACGTGCGTGACCTCTACCCTGAAAGAAGAAACTGTAACTACGATAACTACGCCACCTGATGTGTATAGGGTATTCTCTCTGTGTGTATATATATATATCGACGTGTGACCAAAATAAACTGTAAATATTGTGTACTCTCCAGTGATCTTGCCTGATTTGTCTCGAGAAAGCAAGAACGTTGAAATACCTTCGTGACACTAATGAACACAGGATAGGACCACAATTGCAGACATAAATACAGTTCTAAAATTGTCTAATCTACAGAAACGCTGTTGATTGGACGATGTCTGAGAAACGAACCTTTATCAAAGGCGAGGCTACCCAGCCTAGTACAACTAGTTATCCGCTATGCTTTGAGCAACTTTATGTCACTATTCGTGACTATCGTCCTTTAAACTTAATCGCTGACTTGTTTCTTGCTATCACTTTGGCCACTCGACGGTAAGCTTGATGTCTTTTTATTTTAAAATTGCATGGCACTATTGATTGATTTTTGGATTAGTTGATTTACTGATTTATTTTTGTTTCCTGTCGACAGGAATGAGCAACTCTTCAGCATCAACCAACTGCCCCGTCTGTTGCGAAATCTTTGGGGACCCGAAGATCATCGCTTGTGGCCATATCATCTGCCACCCGTGTCTCGTCACCTGGCTGGAGGCGCGAGAGATGGAGGCCGGGTGCCCGATGTGCCGCTTCCCGATTTTCGAGTTGTGGATTCCAGGATATCCGAGCAGGCTTCTGGCAGAGATAGTGGCCTCCGCTCTGCCGACAGACTTCGACCTAAAGGCAACTGCACGAGGCAGTCACGAGGGCACTACCGAAAGTTGACGAACTTGTGAAGATCTTCTTTGCCTGTCCACCAGCAACCTGCATCCGCTATGCCCACGACAGCAGGACCCACAGGCGACTTCCCAGCGCGAAGCAGAGGCACGAGCGACCTTCACGGCGCTTGCGTCGAGGGCTGAGCAGACGGTAGACCGGACAGACCGCATGCAGGATTTCCTCAAAGGCACTGAGGAGGAGTTCCGCGCTCTGGTGGCCCGAAACGAGACAATGGCCAACATGAAGGTTCAGGCCGTGCAGCTGGCCTCTAGGATGCGGAGCCGGGTCGCGAAACTAAAAACCGTCCTCCTGACCCACAAGCATCTCCTCGAGCGGCTTCGACGAAGCCGTCCTGTCATCACCATCGTCATGGCGGAGTCTATGCAGGACAGACTCAACTTCCTGATGAGGAAGTTAGAGAAACTGGAGCAAAGCTATCTGGAGGACTCCCGACAGTGTGTGTCTGTCTGTGTGTGTGTCTGTGTGTGTGAATATAGATTAATCTGTACATAGATGTGTTCGTGGTCTGTGTGTGTGTGGATATAGATTAATCTAAATATAGATATGTTCGCGGTCTGTGTGTGTATCTGTGTGTGTGGATATAGATAAATCTGTACATAGATATGTTTGTGGTCTGTGTGTGCGTGTCGGTGTGTGTGTCGGTGTGTGTGCGTGTGTGTGAATATAGATAAATCTGTACATAAATATGTTCGTGGTCTGTGTGTGTCTGTGTGTCCGTATGTGTGTGAATATAGATGAATCTGTACATAGATATGTTCGTTGTTTGTGTGTGCATGAGTGTTAGAGAAAGCAGAGTACAGACCATTAATTTTAATAGTCATTTTCTTTCAGTCTGTTCTTGTGTTTCATACTTTTGATGCAACTTTTAGTGAATATTGTGTAACGTACGTGTGTGCGTGTGTGGGTCTGTGTGTCTCGGTGGGTCTGTCGGTGTGTGTTGTGTGGGTCTGTGTGTTCGAGCAAAAGTCACCTGTCTGTAAATGGGTCTGTCTGATTATTGTTGTCAATATCATCATTTTAATAAACCTTTATCGTGTGTTTCATAGATGCATGTGGGAATTTCACGTGGACTGTGCAGAGTGGCGAGAAGGTACATTCAACGGCCAGGTAACAATGGTCATTCCATTTTATCTTTAACATCTCTTTACATTTCATCTTGTTTGTAGATGTACACATCTGTACATAGATCCGTGTGTTATGTGTGAGACCAATAAGTTTAGTAATTAATTTCTATGTATGTCTTTTGTGTTTTTGATCAGCTCACTCTGTAAACTGTATAAACTGGTCTAAACTGTCTAAACTAGTCTAAACTGTCTTAATCGGTCTAAACTGTCTGAACTATCTTAACTATGTAAACTGTCTAAGCAATGTAAACTGGTCTAAACCATCCTAACCTGGTCCACACCGGTCCAAACTGGTCTAAACTGTCTAAACTATTCTGAACTGTGTAAACCGGTCTAAACTGTCTAAACTATGTAAACTGTGTAAACCGGTCTAAACTGGCATAAACTGGTCTAAACTGGTGAAAAACTGTGTAAACCGGTCTAAATTGTTCTAAACTGGTCTAAATTGTCTGTTCTTAACTGTGTTAACCAGTCTAAACTATCTAAACTATGCAAACTGTGTAAACCGGTCTAAACTGGTATAAGCAGGTCTAAACTGGTATAAGCCGGTCTAAACTGATGAAAACTGTGTAAACCGGTCTTAACTGTCTGAACTGTGTAAACTGTCTAATCTATGTAAACTAGTCTAAATCGTCCTAGCCTGGTCCACACCGGTCTAAATTGTTCTAAACTAAACTGTCTAAACTAGGTAAACTGGTATAAACGGGTGTAAACTGGTCGAAATGTGTAAACCGGTCTAAACTGGCATAAACCGGCATAAACCGGTCTAAACTGGTGTGAACCGGTCGAAACTGGCATAAACCGGAATAAACTGGTATAAACTGGTCTAATCTGGTCTAAACCGGTATAAACTGGTCTAAACTGGTGTAAACCGGTCTAAACCGGCATAAACTAAACTGTCTGAACTGTCTAATGTGATGGCTCTAAAACTCTCCCCTGATTACCACACATATTTATTATGCTTATTTACGCATTCTTTAACGTTTATCTTTGATATAAATGAAGCTACAAATAGAAAAATGTTTATATTGAAATGGAATGAAGACATCATATATGTACTCACCAAGAACAAAAATATTTTATTCTTATTTATGAATAATGCATATTAACAGATGCAACAATGGAGTTTACAATACTTGTAGCCAATTTGGTTTTTATTTACAAAAGTTTTTTTTTCACATCACAATTATTACAGTAATACAATAGCACTAAGAACGCACCCACATAGAAACAGAAAAAGCAAAAACAAAAGCACATAAACAAAAAGAAACAAAGCACACACACACACACACACACACACACACACACACACACATGCACATTAATATAGCATCCTTTTGCATCGTCCCTCCCCAAGCAGCACGGGAGGCCGAACTGACAAGGGGCCATGAACGTTTTCCTGCATAGCCGTAGATCACGTCTATTTGAGGTCTGATTTCCGAGCTGTCTCATAGCTATTGACTGAGCGAGCCAGCTTGCGAGGCACTTTGCCGTTTCCCTACAGTTAAACCGACGTACCTTCGTCCAGTTGCATGGTTGTCGACGTGACCTCAAGATCACGGCTATAAAACAACCAATGGAAAACTATAGGGCCCCCGGTAGTGTAGTGGTTAAAACACTCGCTTGTCACCACTGCAGTGAGCGGCTCAGGGTTCAGATCTCGTCTCGGGACACTCTCTGTATGTGACACCTGTTCGCAGGACTGGGCGGCGGGGGTTTTCTCCGGATACTCCGGTTTCCTCCCCCCTCCCTTTCCCCCCATAGTGCGAAATCACCGCAAGGTGGAAGCACTTTCCAACTAAATAAACAACAACAACTATAGCGGATGTCGCAGCACAGACGCCGCCATATTTGAATTTCTATCTTTCATGCCTTTGTTCTCGCAACAGCTTGGTGGTACACCACAATTCTACGATCTACCCTTCACTCGTGAGTAATTTATAAAGATATTATTGTAAGTCTCATTGATCAAGTAAATTAAATTTGATAATGGAATTCGGGAAAGAATATCAGGCTAAGAGAAGACGGATAAGAGCACTTGCTAAGAAGCACATGGACGAAATAGATGCTGAAAGACTTGTGAGCGAGTCGACTGAAGTCTTGCAATTTGAGTCTGTAACAGTAAGCGATGCGGATTGAGCTTTAGAATATCAGAAAAATTGCGAAACCGATGTAAAGGGTTCTGCAGATCCATCAGGTTGTAGCATTGTTACGCCATCATTAGCTTCACAGAATGAGGAGCAAAAATGCAAGAATCGTGAAACTGAATGGAATTCTTTTCTCAATGAAATTGATCATTTCAGTAACGAAGATGTATTTGACTCAGACAGCGGCCCAGAAAATGAGAACGATTTGTGTCAGGATTTAGCATTATGGGCAAGCGAGTACAATATCACTTTAACTGCTTTGTCGGGTTTACTGTCTATTTTACGTAATTTCCACCCTTATCTCCCCAAGGATCCCAGGACACTGTTGAAAACCCCTCGCAAATTAAACATTCGATCAGTATATTCTGGCTATTATTATCATATCGGAATACAAAAATCTCTTTCCAAATCACAGCAGTTAATGAACTATTTAACATCAGATCATGGATGTGATATTCTTTCCATTTTCCTGCAAGTAAATATTTATGGTCTACCACTTTTTTACTCATCATGTAAGCAGTTTTGGCCTATTCTTGGAAGAGTTTGTAGTCCTGTAGAAACAGATCCTTTTGTTATTGGTTTGTACTGTGGGGAGAAAAAAAACAGAAGATGTTAAAATGTTTTTACAAGATTTTGTAAACGATATGACAGAACTACAGCAGGGACCAACACTGCTGGAAGGTAGCTCTCAACTTGTACAAATTAAATTGTCATGTTTTATATGTGATTCGCCTGCTCATGCTTTGTAAAGCAAATTAAGGCTCATTCTGATTATTATGGCTGTCAGAAGTGTGTACAGAAAGGAATTTGGGATGGGAAGGTTGTTTACCCTCAACTGCCCCCTAAGACCAGTTTAGACCGGTTTATGCCAGATTAGTCCGGTATAGACCGGTTTATGCGAGTTTAGACCGGTTTACACCAGTTCAGACCAGTTTAGACCGGTTTACGCCAGTTTAGACCGGTTTATGCCAGTTTTCGGTCTATGCCAGTTTAGACCGGTTTATGCCAGTTTAGACCGGTTTACACCAGTTTAGACCAGTTTATGCCAGTTTAGACCGGTTTACACACGCCCTGACACACGCACAAATACACACGCACACGAACACACACACACACACAGAGGTTGTTAGGTCTAGCTTCTCGTCGACCTGCACAGCTGTCGGGAGTCCTCCAGATAGCTTTGCTCCAGCTTCTCTAACTTCCTCATCAGGAAGTTGAGTCTGTCCTGCATAGTCTCCGCCATGACGATGGTGATGACAGGACGGCTTTGTCGAAGCCGCTCGAGAAGATGCTTGTGGGTCAGGAAGACGGTTTTTAGTTCCGCGACCCGGCTTCGCATCCTAGAGGCCAGCTGCACGGCCTGAACCTTCATGTTGGCCATTGTCTCGTTTCGGGCCACCAGAGCGCAGATTTAAGATTAGAAATGATTAAGCCAATGAGCTGCGGCCGAGTACTTTTTAAGTACTAGAGAACCAATTGCTGGAAGGCATTCATAATGTTACATGTCAGAGCGACTGTGCGTAAGTCATTAGCTGTGTAAATTGAACTTTCTTGGGAACTGAGTCAGTCACTGATGACAAAAAGCACAGACATTTGCTGTACGAGGTGATGTTGCTGATGTTGCCATGAGACAGAGGAAAAATAATACCATGAGCAATACACATTCACGAAAACATACATACTTGTGATATGAATGATCATCAAATATGATTGCTATGAGTGTAAAATTAAGTATATCAATATTAGTTTCTTCAAACAAACTCTGGATGCGTGTTAAAATATCATCAATGTAATTACATTAGCTTCTTACCCCAATTTTTGCATGATTGTAAATTTTAACTTACCTTCGCAAATAAGAGCCAAAAACAAATAAACAATCAAAGACATTCACAAGGACGCAGCGTAGAAACAATGTTTCACATTCTCCTTCAGTTGCCTTCATTCTTATTTTTTCTGTCTATCCCACAATGTTTTGGTCTTACATACAGTCTCTTTCTTAGTCAAACTCTCTCTTTCTTTCTCACACACGCACACACACACACACACATACAGAGCTGTGGGCATAATCAGCATTCAAACCTGCATCAGGTGCAGGAGCTTTAGACTATTATCTGACTATTAATACTTTCTTCACTCGTTTCACCACACATATTAGATGTAGATTACACTTTGGCTAGCATTGAGAACAGGAATTATCTTAAAATACTGACATTTAATAATGCATGGCGCAAGCTAAAATCCGTGGGCATACTATGTAGAAACAATAATGAGTTTCTAATAGTACTATTTGTGTAGAGTACTATGACTTTGGTCTATCGGAATTCTTTAAAGCCCAACCCGATTGCTTGGCAAAAATCAGTGGAAACAGAGCAAAAAGTATCACAAAAACATATTCCGGTGGTATTTTATGACAAGGAGGCATGAAAGATTTTATAGCAATATTTTTCTCTGAAGCACACCTGGATTTGTCGAGAAAACAGGAAGCGACGAAATGAACGTATTTCTAAAAATAGCCCAGTCTGCACAAGCTGTAGTCGAAGAGAAAAGATGCAATCCTCGGTAAAAGAAAACTGACCAGGACACACTGTGCTGTTGCTTAATGTTCTCTTCGACACTCAGAGGGAGTTAGTTTGTACTCATGGAGGAAATCCTAAAGATAGTGGCAACAAACGCCAGTGGATTCACTTTGTTCAACCTTGCCATGCGAACTTGGTCCCCACACCGTACTCATGAATTTGCTCAAAACATTTCAAAATCGATTGTTATCCAGTCACTTATACAGTACAAGCAAGTCTTTGTGAACACTGCACTGTATCAGTCAGTCAGTCAGTCAGTCAGTCAGTCAGTCGTCCCTTGCCTGGCACCTGGCGTTGGGGGGAGCACATGGATAGATGCGGCAGCTGACAGGTCCGCCACTCTTGCCTATTGGGGGCGATAGTCAGCAGGTCCTGTACAGGACGACCAGTCCAGTCTTTGACGTTCGTAAGTCAGTTCTTTCTCTGACCACCGCGGCGTCGGCCACCCTCCAAGGTGCCTTGAAGGATAGTCTTCGACAAGGTTTCGTGCCGGGTCACATGACCAAAGAAGACCAGCTTACGTCGCTTGACTGTTGATAGTAGAGGTTCCTGGTGTCCTACGAGTGTGGCAATCTTGTTTCTTACAAAGTCGTTGGTTTTGTGTTCTTTGTATGAGATCCGGTGCAGCCTCCTCAGGCACTTGTTCTCGAATGCCTGGATTCTCCGTTTCTGTTTTGGCGAGCAGAGTCCACGTGTCGCATCCGTACAGCAGGATCGGCACTACCAGGGATTTGTATAGCCTGTATTTGGTAGTGAACCTTATCTTCTGGCTATGCCAGATCCCATCTAGCCTAGCCATTGCTGCTGTTGCTGTTGCGATCCTGATGCGGATATCTTGGGTGGAGCCGCCGTCCTTTGCGAGGGTGGCTCCCAAGTACTTGAAGCTACTTACCTCTTCGAGCTGTACCCCGTTCATATAGATCTCTGCTTTGCCGTGCCATTGATCATAACTGCTCTTTTCAGTGCTGGTCTCCATTCCATATGATTTTGAGCTGTCTATGAGTCTGTTGGTGAGGTCTTGCAGTTCCGTGTTAGTACCTGCTAACAGATCTATGTCATCTGCAAAGTGTAGGTTGCAGATTGGTCTTTCACCAATTGAAATGGAGATATGGTGGTCATGAAGAGCTTCAAGCATGATGTTCTCCAAGAATATATCGAACAGCACGGGTGATAGGGGACATCTTTGACGTACCCTTACTGTGGTACGAAAGTAAGCTCCTATTTGGTTGTTCAGCAGAACTGTACTCGTTGAGCTGTTATACAACGCTTCAACAACTTGGACGAGCCCTTCTTCAATGTTGAATTTCCGCATCACATGCCATAGCCCTCGTGCCAGACTCTGTCAAATGCCTTCTTAAAGTCAATGAAGTTGTGGTAAAGGTCCCGCTGATGCTGAAGATGCTTTTCTATAAGAAGACGACAGTTGAAGATCTGCTCAACTGTGCTTCTACGTGGTCTGAAGCAAGTCTGTTCTTCTGCTAGCAGCTCTTCTGCGGTGGTTCTGATGCGGTTCTGTATGACCTTCAGCATGACTTTGCTTGGGTGACTGATAAGGCTTATGGTTCTGTACCCCTCCCAAAGAAGGGAAACAGCAAACAGTGTCAGAACTACAAAACCATAAGTCTTATCAGTCTGCATTGTATAGGGGAAGTGATGATGTGAACACTGCACTGTATTGGGGAAGCGATGACGTGTACACTGCACTCAATAGGAGACGTGACGACCAGTACACTACCCTGTATAGGAACCGTAATGGCGTGTACACTAGACTGTATAGGACACGTGATGACGTATAGCGGACGGGTGGAGTGGTGGTTTCAACAGTGGTAGTGTAGTAGTTGTCAGAAATGTTGTTAGTAAGAAATGTGGTAGTGGAATACTAATACCATTCTCATTGAGATCATCCTAAAAGATTCATACTAAACATACACTCAAAAACAAACTAACAAAATAGCACATTGAGAAAGGAATAAAACAAATAAATGTCAAAACACGGTTGAAAACAAGCGGAATTGTGCCGAGACCACCATTGGTACCAGCCAGGTTACAAAGAAATGTTTACAACACTTTCTTCGTCATTTTACAGCTCATCCACCTCAGTGACTGTGAATACCCTGATTGAAAATCCGGTTTGGCTGTACTAGCCATAAGGAAGGGCTAACAGCTATATTTTACACAAAAAGAGCGTTTAGGCGTTACGTGAGTGCGTAAACTTACGGGATATTGTCGCCATAATTAACCATGGCAACAAGAAGGTGAGAACACTGTCCTACCTGCGCGTGATGCCATGGATGGCAGAGCAGGCAGTACAACCCTCGCCAGTCGCCCCCGCCGAGTGCAAGAGGGAAGTGAAATGAAGGTTTATATACTCGTATGAACAGCGAGACAGCAGTTGAAGGGAGGTAATTACCCCTTGGGGGGTTTTCTCCTTATTGCTATTCGGGGCTCAAGGTGGGACTGTCGTGCGTTTTAACATTCTTGCTAGCCGAGGACTCGTGCGTGTTTGCAAGGTTTCTTAAAAATTTGAGAAGAAATCTGAAAAGAGAAATTTTATATACACGACAATGAAATACACTCTTGAATATAGACAGTTTCGACCAGTAAAGTACTATTTATACCAGTTTCGACCGGTTCATTCCAGTTTAGACCGGTTTATTCCAATTTAGACCGGTTTATATCAGTATACTCCGAATTATAGTTGATAGCAGTTTAAACCGGTTTACATAGTTTAGATAGTTTAGACCGGTTTGGACCGGTTTGGACCAGTTTAGACCAGTTTACATAATTTAGATAGTTTAGACCGGTTTAGACAATTGAGATAATTGACACAATTTGACAGTGGAGACAGTTTAGACCGGTTTACACAGTTTAGACCCGTTTAGACCGGTTAATACCAGTTTAGACCGGATTAGACCAGTTTACACAGTTAAGACAGTTTAGACCGGTTTACACAGTTTAGACTAGTTCATACCAGTTCAGACCGGTTTATACCAGTTTAGGCCAGTTTACATAGTTTAGACAGTTTATACCAGTTTAGACCGGTTTAGACAGTTTATACCAGTTTAGACCGGCTTAGATAGTTTATACTAGTTTAGACCAGTTTAGCCAAGTTTAGACCGGTTTAGACCAGCTTATTGTCAAATTTTGTTCTATAGCACAATTAATATGCTAAAAGTCGAAGAGAAAAGATGCAATCCTCGGTAAAAGAAAACTGACCAGGACACACTGTGCTGTTGCTTAATGTTCTCTTCGACACTCAGAGGGAGTTAGTTTGTACTCATGGAGGAAATCCTAAAGATAGTGGCAACAAACGCCAGTGGATTCACTTTGTTCAACCTTGCCATGCGAACTTGGTCCCCACACCGTACTCATGAATTTGCTCAAAACATTTCAAAATCGATTGTTATCCAGTCACTTATACAGTACAAGCAAGTCTTTGTGAACACTGCACTGTATCAGTCAGTCAGTCAGTCAGTCAGTCAGTCGTCCCTTGCCTGGCACCTGGCGTTGGGGGGAGCACATGGATAGATGCGGCAGCTGACAGGTCCGCCACTCTTGCCTATTGGGGGCGATAGTCAGCAGGTCCTGTACAGGACGACCAGTCCAGTCTTTGACGTTCGTAAGTCAGTTCTTTCTCTGACCACCGCGGCGTCGGCCACCCTCCAAGGTGCCTTGAAGGATAGTCTTCGACAAGGTTTCGTGCCGGGTCACATGACCAAAGAAGACCAGCTTACGTCGCTTGACTGTTGATAGTAGAGGTTCCTGGTGTCCTACGAGTGTGGCAATCTTGTTTCTTACAAAGTCGTTGGTTTTGTGTTCTTTGTATGAGATCCGGTGCAGCCTCCTCAGGCACTTGTTCTCGAATGCCTGGATTCTCCGTTTCTGTTTTGGCGAGCAGAGTCCACGTGTCGCATCCGTACAGCAGGATCGGCACTACCAGGGATTTGTATAGCCTGTATTTGGTAGTGAACCTTATCTTCTGGCTATGCCAGATCCCATCTAGCCTAGCCATTGCTGCTGTTGCTGTTGCGATCCTGATGTGGATATCTTGCGTGGAGCTGCCGTCCTTGGCGAGGGTGGCTCCCAAGTACTTGAAGCTACTTACCTCTTCGAGCTGTACCCCGTTCATATAGATCTCTGCTTTGCCGTGCCATTGATCATAACTGCTCTTTTCAGTGCTGGTCTCCATTCCATATGATTTTGAGCTGTCTATGAGTCTGTTGGTGAGGTCTTGCAGTTCCGTGTTAGTACCTGCTAACAGATCTATGTCATCTGCAAAGTGTAGGTTGCAGATTGGTCTTTCACCAATTGAAATGGAGATATGGTGGTCATGAAGAGCTTCAAGCATGATGTTCTCCAAGAATATATCGAACAGCACGGGTGATAGGGGACATCTTTGACGTACCCTTACTGTGGTACGAAAGTAAGCTCCTATTTGGTTGTTCAGCAGAACTGTACTCGTTGAGCTGTTATACAACGCTTCAACAACTTGGACGAGCCCTTCTTCAATGTTGAATTTCCGCATCACATGCCATAGCCCTCGTGCCAGACTCTGTCAAATGCCTTCTTAAAGTCAATGAAGTTGTGGTAAAGGTCCCGCTGATGCTGAAGATGCTTTTCTATAAGAAGACGACAGTTGAAGATCTGCTCAACTGTGCTTCTACGTGGTCTGAAGCAAGTCTGTTCTTCTGCTAGCAGCTCTTCTGCGGTGGTTCTGATGCGGTTCTGTATGACCTTCAGCATGACTTTGCTTGGGTGACTGATAAGGCTTATGGTTCTGTACCCCTCCCAAAGAAGGGAAACAGCAAACAGTGTCAGAACTACAAAACCATAAGTCTTATCAGTCTGCATTGTATAGGGGAAGTGATGATGTGAACACTGCACTGTATTGGGGAAGCGATGACGTGTACACTGCACTCAATAGGAGACGTGACGACCAGTACACTACCCTGTATAGGAACCGTAATGGCGTGTACACTAGACTGTATAGGACACGTGATGACGTATAGCGGACGGGTGGAGTGGTGGTTTCAACAGTGGTAGTGTAGTAGTTGTCAGAAATGTTGTTAGTAAGAAATGTGGTAGTGGAATACTAATACCATTCTCATTGAGATCATCCTAAAAGATTCATACTAAACATACACTCAAAAACAAACTAACAAAATAGCACATTGAGAAAGGAATAAAACAAATAAATGTCAAAACACGGTTGAAAACAAGCGGAATTGTGCCGAGACCACCATTGGTACCAGCCAGGTTACAAAGAAATGTTTACAACACTTTCTTCGTCATTTTACAGCTCATCCACCTCAGTGACTGTGAATACCCTGATTGAAAATCCGGTTTGGCTGTACTAGCCATAAGGAAGGGCTAACAGCTATATTTTACACAAAAAGAGCGTTTAGGCGTTACGTGAGTGCGTAAACTTACGGGATATTGTCGCCATAATTAACCATGGCAACAAGAAGGTGAGAACACTGTCCTACCTGCGCGTGATGCCATGGATGGCAGAGCAGGCAGTACAACCCTCGCCAGTCGCCCCCGCCGAGTGCAAGAGGGAAGTGAAATGAAGGTTTATATACTCGTATGAACAGCGAGACAGCAGTTGAAGGGAGGTAATTACCCCTTGGGGGGTTTTCTCCTTATTGCTATTCGGGGCTCAAGGTGGGACTGTCGTGCGTTTTAACATTCTTGCTAGCCGAGGACTCGTGCGTGTTTGCAAGGTTTCTTAAAAATTTGAGAAGAAATCTGAAAAGAGAAATTTTATATACACGACAATGAAATACACTCTTGAATATAGACAGTTTCGACCAGTAAAGTACTATTTATACCAGTTTCGACCGGTTCATTCCAGTTTAGACCGGTTTATTCCAATTTAGACCGGTTTATATCAGTATACTCCGAATTATAGTTGATAGCAGTTTAGACCGGTTTACATAGTTTAGATAGTTTAGACCGGTTTGGACCGGTTTGGACCAGTTTAGACCAGTTTACATAATTTAGACAGTTTAGACCGGTTTAGACAATTGAGATAATTGACACAGTTTGACAGTGGAGACAGTTTAGACCGGTTTACACAGTTTAGACCCGTTTAGACCGGTTAATACCAGTTTAGACCGGATTAGACCAGTTTACACAGTTAAGACAGTTTAGACCGGTTTACACAGTTTAGACTAGTTCATACCAGTTCAGACCGGTTTATACCAGTTTAGGCCAGTTTACATAGTTTAGACAGTTTATACCAGTTTAGACCGGTTTAGACAGTTTATACCAGTTTAGACCGGCTTAGATAGTTTATACTAGTTTAGACCAGTTTAGCCAAGTTTATACCGGTTTAGACCAGCTTATTGTCAAATTTTGTTCTATAGCACAATTAATATGCTAAAAGTCGAAGAGAAAAGATGCAATCCTCGGTAAAAGAAAACTGACCAGGACACACTGTGCTGTTGCTTAATGTTCTCTTCGACACTCAGAGGGAGTTAGTTTGTACTCATGGAGGAAATCCTAAAGATAGTGGCAACAAACGCCAGTGGATTCACTTTGTTCAACCTTGCCATGCGAACTTGGTCCCCACACCGTACTCATGAATTTGCTCAAAACATTTCAAAATCGATTGTTATCCAGTCACTTATACAGTACAAGCAAGTCTTTGTGAACACTGCACTGTATCAGTCAGTCAGTCAGTCAGTCAGTCAGTCAGTCGTCCCTTGCCTGGCACCTGGCGTTGGGGGGAGCACATGGATAGATGCGGCAGCTGACAGGTCCGCCACTCTTGCCTATTGGGGGCGATAGTCAGCAGGTCCTGTACAGGACGACCAGTCCAGTCTTTGACGTTCGTAAGTCAGTTCTTTCTCTGACCACCGCGGCGTCGGCCACCCTCCAAGGTGCCTTGAAGGATAGTCTTCGACAAGGTTTCGTGCCGGGTCACATGACCAAAGAAGACCAGCTTACGTCGCTTGACTGTTGATAGTAGAGGTTCCTGGTGTCCTACGAGTGTGGCAATCTTGTTTCTTACAAAGTCGTTGGTTTTGTGTTCTTTGTATGAGATCCGGTGCAGCCTCCTCAGGCACTTGTTCTCGAATGCCTGGATTCTCCGTTTCTGTTTTGGCGAGCAGAGTCCACGTGTCGCATCCGTACAGCAGGATCGGCACTACCAGGGATTTGTATAGCCTGTATTTGGTAGTGAACCTTATCTTCTGGCTATGCCAGATCCCATCTAGCCTAGCCATTGCTGCTGTTGCTGTTGCGATCCTGATGCGGATATCTTGGGTGGAGCCGCCGTCCTTTGCGAGGGTGGCTCCCAAGTACTTGAAGCTACTTACCTCTTCGAGCTGTACCCCGTTCATATAGATCTCTGCTTTGCCGTGCCATTGATCATAACTGCTCTTTTCAGTGCTGGTCTCCATTCCATATGATTTTGAGCTGTCTATGAGTCTGTTGGTGAGGTCTTGCAGTTCCGTGTTAGTACCTGCTAACAGATCTATGTCATCTGCAAAGTGTAGGTTGCAGATTGGTCTTTCACCAATTGAAATGGAGATATGGTGGTCATGAAGAGCTTCAAGCATGATGTTCTCCAAGAATATATCGAACAGCACGGGTGATAGGGGACATCTTTGACGTACCCTTACTGTGGTACGAAAGTAAGCTCCTATTTGGTTGTTCAGCAGAACTGTACTCGTTGAGCTGTTATACAACGCTTCAACAACTTGGACGAGCCCTTCTTCAATGTTGAATTTCCGCATCACATGCCATAGCCCTCGTGCCAGACTCTGTCAAATGCCTTCTTAAAGTCAATGAAGTTGTGGTAAAGGTCCCGCTGATGCTGAAGATGCTTTTCTATAAGAAGACGACAGTTGAAGATCTGCTCAACTGTGCTTCTACGTGGTCTGAAGCAAGTCTGTTCTTCTGCTAGCAGCTCTTCTGCGGTGGTTCTGATGCGGTTCTGTATGACCTTCAGCATGACTTTGCTTGGGTGACTGATAAGGCTTATGGTTCTGTACCCCTCCCAAAGAAGGGAAACAGCAAACAGTGTCAGAACTACAAAACCATAAGTCTTATCAGTCTGCATTGTATAGGGGAAGTGATGATGTGAACACTGCACTGTATTGGGGAAGCGATGACGTGTACACTGCACTCAATAGGAGACGTGACGACCAGTACACTACCCTGTATAGGAACCGTAATGGCGTGTACACTAGACTGTATAGGACACGTGATGACGTATAGCGGACGGGTGGAGTGGTGGTTTCAACAGTGGTAGTGTAGTAGTTGTCAGAAATGTTGTTAGTAAGAAATGTGGTAGTGGAATACTAATACCATTCTCATTGAGATCATCCTAAAAGATTCATACTAAACATACACTCAAAAACAAACTAACAAAATAGCACATTGAGAAAGGAATAAAACAAATAAATGTCAAAACACGGTTGAAAACAAGCGGAATTGTGCCGAGACCACCATTGGTACCAGCCAGGTTACAAAGAAATGTTTACAACACTTTCTTCGTCATTTTACAGCTCATCCACCTCAGTGACTGTGAATACCCTGATTGAAAATCCGGTTTGGCTGTACTAGCCATAAGGAAGGGCTAACAGCTATATTTTACACAAAAAGAGCGTTTAGGCGTTACGTGAGTGCGTAAACTTACGGGATATTGTCGCCATAATTAACCATGGCAACAAGAAGGTGAGAACACTGTCCTACCTGCGCGTGATGCCATGGATGGCAGAGCAGGCAGTACAACCCTCGCCAGTCGCCCCCGCCGAGTGCAAGAGGGAAGTGAAATGAAGGTTTATATACTCGTATGAACAGCGAGACAGCAGTTGAAGGGAGGTAATTACCCCTTGGGGGGTTTTCTCCTTATTGCTATTCGGGGCTCAAGGTGGGACTGTCGTGCGTTTTAACATTCTTGCTAGCCGAGGACTCGTGCGTGTTTGCAAGGTTTCTTAAAAATTTGAGAAGAAATCTGAAAAGAGAAATTTTATATACACGACAATGAAATACACTCTTGAATATAGACAGTTTCGACCAGTAAAGTACTATTTATACCAGTTTCGACCGGTTCATTCCAGTTTAGACCGGTTTATTCCAATTTAGACCGGTTTATATCAGTATACTCCGAATTATAGTTGATAGCAGTTTAGACCGGTTTACATAGTTTAGATAGTTTAGACCGGTTTGGACCGGTTTGGACCAGTTTAGACCAGTTTACATAATTTAGACAGTTTAGACCGGTTTAGACAATTGAGATAATTGACACAGTTTGACAGTGGAGACAGTTTAGACCGGTTTACACAGTTTAGACCCGTTTAGACCGGTTAATACCAGTTTAGACCGGATTAGACCAGTTTACACAGTTAAGACAGTTTAGACCGGTTTACACAGTTTAGACTAGTTCATACCAGTTCAGACCGGTTTATACCAGTTTAGGCCAGTTTACATAGTTTAGACAGTTTATACCAGTTTAGACCGGTTTAGACAGTTTATACCAGTTTAGACCGGCTTAGATAGTTTATACTAGTTTAGACCAGTTTAGCCAAGTTTAGACCGGTTTAGACCAGCTTATTGTCAAATTTTGTTCTATAGCACAATTAATATGCTAAAAGTCGAAATTCATGGCCAGGCCTAAAACGCCGTACATGAAGTAAGGATATTACTTTGTGCATATTACCTATAAGCATCTGACAATATACTTGGTTGTGCGCTTGCACTCATTTGGAACGGCACTAACAAGGACAGTGCCATTCTTTTTATTGCTTTCATAGTTGTATATTTGTTCACAGTAATAAAGCAGTTGAAAATATACGAGTTCCATCTACAAAGAGGAAAAACAAAAATGAAATGCATACAGTCTGCATAACATGAACACTACTCAGAACAGGACTCACAGAAACATAGACTAAAAGAGAACGAGACAGAGAAGAGTGCACAATGGAAAGAAATGTCCAGACAGAAAGAAACTAAAAGGGAAGAGTACTGATAGAAAATAGGAAGTGAAGGAGTCATTTCCATTCTTTACAAGTTGTGCCACTTAGAAATTTTTTTTTCTTTTTTTGATTGATAATTTTACTACAATAAAAAATACATAGTGTGCTCTGGTTAACAATACACTTTTTCCATACCACTAAGAATCATAGTACATTGTGTTGTAAAGGGACGTAAAGGTATAAGGCATATTTCACAAAATAAATTTGTTGCACCAGTTGGCACCATTGGTATGTATTAATATTATGATATGTCAAGAGACTTTTCATGATGCACTTTTTCCTCACCAGCCAATATGGTGATGCATTGTTTTAGCAAAAGACCATATCATACCAGCAAGCATTATGGGACATTGTGACATTATGTTTAGGACACATTTCACAGAAGGGTTTGTACACCAGTCAGCACCATGGCTATAGTATGTTGTTAAACTTTAGAATACCTTATTGTCATGGCATCGCAATGAACATGATGGTACACTATCTTTTAAGATTAAAATCAGTAAAAGGTTGCTGCAGTTTTTTCTGACATGTTGCATTAACCAACATGCACAAGTTCAAATAATCTTCATAATGCAGCTAGTCAGCTATATTATTTTAACAAGTGTTAAATAAAATTCTTACCTGATAAATGTAAGATTATTGTATCATGCGCATGAAAAACATTGTATGTCCAGTAATTATTTTATTATGACAGCATTAATTATTGAAATTTTTTTTCAGCATGAAAAATGTAATGTACATACTTAATGCACACTTATACTCCATTTATAAAATGCAACGAACATATCCCCCTACATTTACAGCAACAAAGACATCGTTACTTAGGCATATGATATGACATAGTAAACTGTTCCACATTTAAAAGTAGTACTCTAGGAAGAGGTATGTTGGTGTCAGATCTCAGGGCTGAAAGAGAGTATGAGTGTCAATATTGTAGGCCAAAGAAATCTAGAGATCAAGTCCATAGTAAGAAGTGGAACCTGTACTTACTAGACATAAGTAACTAGCAGAATGACAATCCATCTAATATGATGCAGGCAATTACAGATAGTGTTGTCGTTTGGAGAGTCACCTTGCTAAATGGGAGCCACTGGCTCCAAAAGGTTATTTGTGTGTTATTAATAAATGCTGCATGCTGCTCTACAATATATCGTGACTTTAAAAAAGGCCTAAACTTATCCACTGTTGGTATTGCCTTCAGGTATCTGCATTTATAAATAAAAAATTTTGCTAGGAGAATAATAAAGTTCAAAGCTTTGTCAACCCCCTCAGTTTTACCAATACCAAACAACACCATTTCTTTACATAGCTGAATTTCTTCTAAATATTTATGGTTATTTAACATATTCAACAGTTTGTCCCAAAAGGTTTTGCTTAATGGACAATGCCATAATGTATGTTCAATGGTTTTCTGTATTGTTTTAAAAAACAACAAGGAGATGTAATGAGCTTACATTTAAAAAGAAACGAGTTTGTGGGTAAGATCCAGTGTAAAAATCGTAGCTGAAACCATCTCAGTTGGGTATCCATAGTGGTATAGAAGGGCTTTTGAAATATATCAGCCCAGTCACAGTCTAAATTCAGCCTCCCATTTTCTAAGTGCAGTAGGATAAGTTTTATTGCCTAGGATAATTTTTCAAACCTTCTTATTTCCTTTTCTAATAATAGCCCTTCCCCTATTAACATGTTCATTCTAAGAGACTAACTGACAATTACATTTGGTTTGATATTGTTTTATAGATTGTATCAAACCCATGTAGGTTAAGGAGTCTGTGCTAACTAAGGCAGGGTACTTAACATAGAATTCATCAAGATTCAGAAATGTACCATTGACATTAGTGAGGTCCCCTATTTTTATGACTTTTGCATTCACCCATTTCTTAATATATATATATATATAACTTTTTGTCTCTAATAATATTACCATTAAAGTGGATGTGTTCCCCTAGAAATTCCTCAATGCATGTTAGAATACATTTGCTAAAAAACTCTTTATAATGCCTCATCACATCTTGCCAGAATGGGTTTTGAATGTTTTTCATTGCCAAATAGGCATATTCACCACCATAAGAATCAAGTTTCACTATCTCAGGAGAAATAGTTGACATCAAGCTCGTAAGACTCCCATTTTTAAGTTTCAGCCGTTTTAGCCAGCTTATTTTGAGTGTGGCTATGAAAGAGTTAAGATCTAACATTTTTAGTCCTCCTTCCCGGTATGGTTTACAACTTACAGCTCTTTTGATTTTTGCAGGTTTATCCATTCCAAACAAAGGAAAATAATTTCTTATCAATTCTTTGTATCACATCCGGGGGGGGGGGGGGAATCAGGTAAGGTAGTTAACAGGTGAACTATTTTAGCTACTACTAGGGATTTCACTACTGTTATTTTCCCCAGAGGTGTTAAATACCTCTTTTCCCAACATTGTAGGGTTCTTTCCATTTCCTGTATTTTGTCTGTAAAATTTAAATTAACAATTTCTTCCATGTTTACAGAGAATTTAATACCCAGAATTTTAAAGATTCCAGGGTCCCACTGCAAATTACTGTCTCTCATAAATTTAATATGGCTATTTTTCATACTACCTATCCAAACTACTTGAGTCTTGTCATTGTTAACTTTTAATCCTGAGATGTCAGCAAATTTATCTAGCGTGTTAACCGCTTCATTAAAAGCTTTTTCACTACCATCTAAAAAACACGTAGTATCATCTGCGAACAATGCCAATAGCACTTCTTCCTCCTTTTAACTTTATTCCCCTTATATTATTATTTTTCCTTATCATTAGTGACAGTACCTCAGTTCTTAATATACTTCATTTGTTCTTGTCTTTGGTCTCTAAAGTCCACAACAAGTATCACACTGCATTGACTTTCAGTGTCACGTGGATGCAAAGAGTCTGTAGATCACTTTTATATATGTCACTGTGTCTAATTACAAGTCAAAAGATGTTTGCACAAGAACCAATGTTGTCTAGTTTAATAAACAGGTTTACTCTGGTATCTATGCTGTAAAATGTATTAATTATTTTTTGGACTGTGGACACAGGATCTCAGATAATATTTGTGTAAATAAAACATAGTCCATTCTTGCATATTTTAATATGTATTATTCACAAATAAGAATAAAAAATTTATGTTAATTTTATAAGGTGAGTACATAAATGATGCAATAATGTCTTCATACCATTTCAATGTAAATATTTTTCTACTTCTAGCTTCATTTATATCAGAGATAATCGTTAAAGAATGCATAAATAATCATACTAAATGTTTATGGTAGTCAGGGGAGAGAGTTTTAGAGCCATTGCTATTCTCGGTTACTGCATTTAGAAGTGAGGTGCACATTTCCTCTTCATCACTCTCTTACTTCCCTAGCACTCTGCATTAATGATAAAAGAAAAGGAAAAATTAATCACACATTGTGTTCTTACTCTGAATAGTGTTTAAATGCCACTGATTATTTTATATAGAAAATAGTTTGTTTCTAAATCTGTTGGTAAAGTACGCTTGACGGTCAGAAATATTTATAATATAGAAGATAAATTTTAAAAGAACAAGAGTTTTTATCAACGTATTGTATACATTGGTGTTGAAAGATGCTCGACGTTCAATGGTTTGGGGGCAGCTGACTCCATGCTGACAAGGAACGACTTTCACATTCTTGTATCAAAAATGGTCGCAAGGAAACATATTTTATAAAGGAACACAAAAGCGATTTTTTATCCCTTAAACCAAGAAAACGATGCACGAGGTCTCCATGTCAACATAAACAACAAGAAAGACGGGGAGAAACTACATGTGGCAGTGGAGTGATCCAACTACCTGATTGGTCGGTGCTTTTTCAGAGCCCTGAAAGTTCATTTTTCAAAATCATATTCTTTTCAAGTATTTGGACCTTTATCAGCAAAGCTTTTTAAAATTTCTAGTAAATTTTACAAAAGAAAGATTATAATTTTAGTTAGATATAGTTTCTACATGATTTAAGTATTACGTGCTTTAAGCAAGCGGAAGTAGACATCACGCCATCTAGCGGTAATCTGCTTTTCCGGCTTGCCGTTAGCAGGTTGATCAGTACAGCAACAATTGTTGGTGAATAGTTCTGCCTCAGTTCTTGTGATTTCCAAGGATTTTCTCTCTAACATCTCGTCTAGCCAGTTGTCACATCTGTCCGCCGAAGGTAAGTTTAAAGTTTCTTTATTCTGTCATTAATTATCTTTCATCTCTCCCCACGTCTGATTTTCTTTCCACATGCTTTGACAACAAAACTAGGAAATGTTTGAATGTTTGTTTAGTCGCCTCATCGCGCAAGTCGTTAATTCAGTGCAGTATAGTCTCCTTTCAAATCGTTTAACACCATCGTGCGAAGAAACATACAACGGACAAGTGTGACAGCAGACATAGAGCACAAGTTGTTTGTTCACACGAGACCTGCTGCAGTCAGTCATCGCATGCTAGCTACCACGTGTCACTCACATTTGAATTTGAATTTACCCGCTCATTTTCTTGATACCAGCGAGAAAGCTCACATGACTAGAGCTCATGTCAACAGTTGCAGCTTAAGAGGCTACAAAGTCTTATCAGTTCAATGAGATATTTTGACATTTCTGCCGTTCAAGTGATATCAAAGATTCTAAATGAAATAGGGACAGTTTAAGAGAAAGAATGACGACTACGTGGCCGATAGGATATTCAGATAGCGAGGAGAAAGCCATTTTTTTCTAATTCAGCATTATTAACTAAGGAGAGGTGGAGTGATTTACACACATCGCTAACAGGACAGGCATCATGCTAGGTAACACGTGTTACTCACATTTGAATTTGAATTTACCCGCTTTTTTTATCTACCAACGTAAAAGCGCACATCACTAGAGTTCATGTCAACAGTTGTAGCTTAAGAGGTTACAAAGTCTTATCAGTACACTGATATATTTTAAACTCTCAGCCGTTCAAGTGATATCAAAGTTTCTTGCAGTTCTCGATGTTTTCGAGAGTACTGTGACATTCCCATTTAGCCCCACCGTTTGATTTACTGACTACATCAGTCGATGTGACTGTTTTGGGTCCACGTGACTGTTTGGAATAAATGCTCTTAGAGTTTGTATTTAATGCATTGTCCTACAAATATTACAATTCATTTTTTAACAGGTAAGTTACTTTGACTGTCAAGTATATTGATATCAATGTTTAGTTAAATATGTTTGACTGCACTTGGTCAGTAACTGAAGAGTGTCATTTTGTATTGTAATATTGGGGTATCATTGTTTGTTGCCCTCTCTGTACAACTATCCTGTACACGTTGAAAGTGACTCTATGTCTATGCCGTCTGTTTTCTCATCCCCCGATTCAATTCATTTAAACTTAAATCCGCCTCTACGTGCTCAGTGCCTTTCAATTCAAACCGTTCACATGTACGTACAGACCTATTATTTATTTATATTGACAGCAGTTGCACACAACGGAATCGCTATCGCCAGTCGACTCAAACGACATTAACGACGTCTCCTGTTTGCTGTGACGTTTTTCTCCCTGTACCTACGTCATCAGTCACGCACGCCTTGTCTTTGGACCAATGAAGCAAAAAATAACGGCTGGCTGCCTTACGTCCTCCTACCTCATCCTAGATATCTGGAACCTGCATGGATAACCTGCTCGCAGACACTGTCGCCGATACCCTGCCCATGGATCTGTTGGTCATGGCGATGGCACTCGGGGGCCGAGACATTCCTCCAGATATGTGGCCAGGGTGGTATGGCTTCTGTCCATCGCACGATGCCTCGCATGCGATCTGCGAAGACCTACAGACCATGTCCAGGATCAACGTGGAAGGTCTCGCAGGCTTAAAGTGACCGACCGTACTATCCAATAAACCAGTAAATTACCAATGGTAAGCAGTTTCTCTGGATGTGTTATTTGCGATGGGTGTTAGAATTGGATGCGGGGTCCTTAACGTGCCTAATGAACACAGGATAGGACCACAATTGCAGACATAAATACAGTTCTAAAATTGTCTAATCTACAAAAACGCTGTTGATTGGACGATGTCTGAGAAACGAACCTTTATCAAGGGTGAGGCTACCCAGCCTAGTACAACTAGTTATCCGCTATGCTATGAGCATCTTTTTTGTCACTATTCGTGACTATTGTCCTTTAAACTTAATCGCTGACTTGTTTCTTGCTATCACTTTGGTCACTCGACGGTAAGCTTGATGTCTTTTTATTTTAAAATTGCATGGTACTGTTGATTGATTTTTGGATTGGTTGATTTACTGATTGATTTTTGTTTTCTGTCAACAGGAATGAGCAACTCTTCAGCATCAACCAACTGCCCCGTCTGTTGCGAAATCTTTGGGGACCCGAAGATCATCGCTTGTGGCCACATCATCTGCCACCCGTGTCTCGTCACCTGGCTGGAGGCGCGAGAGATGGAGGCCGGGTGTCCGATGTGCCGCTTCCCGATTTTCGAGTTGCGGATTCCAGGATATCCGAGCAGGCTTCTGGCAGAGATAGTGGCCTCCGCTCTGCCGACAGACTTCGACCTAAAGGCAACTGCACGAGGCAGTCACGAGGGCACACCCGAAAGTTGCCGAGCTTGTGAAGATCTTCTCTGCCTGTCCACCAGCAACCTGCATCCTCTGTGCCCACGACAGCAGGACCCACAGGCGATTTCCCAGCGCGAAGCAGAGGCACGAGCGACCTTCACTGCTCTTGTGTCGAGGGTTGAGCAGACGGTAGACCGGACAGACCGCATGCAGGATTTCCTCAAAGGCACTGAGGAGGAGTTCCGCGCTCTGGTGGCCCGAAACGAGACAATGGCCAACACGAAGGTTCAGGCTGTGCAGCTGGCCTCTAGGATGCGGAGCCGGGTCGCGGAACTAAAAACCGTCCTCCTGACCCACAAGCATCTTCTCGAGCGGCTTCGACGAAGCCGTCCTGTCATCACCATCGTCATGGCGGAGTCTATGCAGGACAGACTCAACTTCCTGATGAGGAAGTTAGAGAAGCTGGAGCAAAGCTATCTGGAGGACTCCCGACAGCTGTGCAGGTCGACGAGAAGCTAGACCTAACAACCTCTGTGTGTGTGTGTGTGTGTGTGTGTGTGTGTGTGTGTGTGTGTGTGTGTGTGTGTGTCAGTGCGTGTGCGTGTCTGTGTGTGTGTGTGTGTGTGTCAGTGCGTGTGCGTGTCTGTGTGTGTGTGTGTGTGAATATAGATGAATCTGTACCTAGATATGTTCATTGTTTGTGTGTGTGTGTGTCTCAGTGGGTCTGTTGGTGTGTATGTGTGTGAATATAGATGATTCTGTACTTAGATATGTTTGTTGTTTGTGTGTGTCTGTGTGTGTGTGTGTGTGTCTCGGTGGGTCTGTCGGTGTGTGTGTGTGTGTGTGAATATAGATAACTCTGTACATAGATATGTTCGTTGTTTGTGTCTGTCAGTGTGTGTTTGTGTGTGTGGGTCTGTCGGTGTGTGTGTGTGTGTGTGTGTGTTTGTGAGTGTGTGTGAATATAGATGAATCTGTACATAGATATGTTCGTGGTCTGTGTGTGTGAGTGTGAGAAAGCAGAGTACAGACCATTAATTTTAATAGTCATTTTCTTTCAGGCGGTTCTTGTGTTTCATAATTTTGATGCAACTTGTAGTGAATATTGTGCTACGTACGTGTGTGGGTCTGTGTGGATCTCGGTGTGTGTGTGTCTGTATGTGTGTGTGTGTTTGAGCAAAAGTCACCTGTCTGTAAATGGGTCTGTCTGATTATTGTTGTCAATATCATCATTTTAATAAACCTTTATCATGTGTTTCATAGATGCATGTGGAAAGTTCACGTGGACTGTGAAGAGTGGCGAGAAGGTAAATTCAACGGCCAGGTAACAATGATCTATTTGAATTTACAAAAATATTTTCTAAGATCCTATTTCTACAGTCCATAAGTTAATATATATATTTTTTACAACATGGATTAGGTTTTGTACAAGCATCTTTTGACTTATAATCTTACACAGTGACACACATACAAGTGACCTAAAGACCCTTTGAATCCAGTTGACACTACTGAAAGTCAACACAGCTTGACACATTCTGTTGGTTTTACAGATCAAAGTAACGCACCACTAAAGTGAAGCAGTAACAGCTAAGAAATAAGCATTCCAACCAACTCATCCTTTATTAAGGTTTTATTAATGTGAGGTTTCGTTTTAGGCAAAAAGAAAACAGATCATTTTCAGATAATTTAGTGAAGGAAGACAGGTACTTGTTAAAGGTCAACCTTTTGTGACTTCCCTGACCAAGAGCCTTGCTTTCACCTGATGTATGTGCAGAATGTTTCATTCTGAGTAACCTAATTAAATTTTAGTGTACTGTGAATCATATAATATTGCATTGATTTAGTGGTGTGTGTGTGTGTGTGTGTGAATGTAAGTGTGTGTGAGTGAGAAAGGGAGTGATAGGTGGGCTAGAGAAGTCTAATTACTTGTATGAGTTTATGTTCAGATTCTGCTAGCATTGTAAAAAGGCTAGAAATCTAGCCTTTGTGATTATTTTGAGAAAGAGCATACTTTATATAGGTCACGTGGACTGCTGGATAAAATCTATCAAACCCAAAGAGCCATAAATTTAAAAAAACTGAGTGCTACCTTCATTTCATGCATTTTTTTCTACAAATAGCAAAAACACTGCACAACACAAATTTTTTTTTTAATTGTCTATGCTTTTTCAACTGATTTATGACAATTTGTTGTGCAGTGTAATAAATGATCTATTTTTGTCGAGGTGAGCTCAGTGCACTTTTAGGACATTTTTCAATTTACTGATAAAATTTCTCCTGTCGTACATCGACTACATCATCACGATAGTAACAACGACAGGATGGCTTTCTTGCACCGCTGTAGAGGATGCTCTTGAAGAGAACAGTTGGCAGTTTCCCAACCTAGCAAAGGACCCTAAAGACCAACTGTCTTAATCGGTCTAAACTGTCTCAACTGGTGAAAAACTGTGTAAACCGGTCTAAACCGGTCGAAACTGGCATAAACCGGTCTAAACAGGTCTAAACCGGTGTAAACCGGCCTAAGCTGGCAAGAACCGGTCTAAACTGGTATAAACCGGCTTAATCTGGTCTAAACTGTCTGAACTGTCTTAACTGTGAAAACTGTCTAATCTATGTAAACTGGTCTAAACCGTCCTAGCCTGGTCCACACTGGTCTGGTCTAAAGTGTTCTAAACCGGTCTAAATTGTCTAAACTAGGTATAAACCGGTGTAAACTGATCGAAACTGTGTAAACCAGTTTAACTCATTGGTCTCGTAAGGCTGAAATGGGGTCAAAGCAATAGCTGGTGTCATGAATTTACCCACTTTTCAAAAAATTATATAAAATTAACGAAAAGAGGTAGACGAACAATTTAAATTGATAATGATAGATCAAACTGTGTAAAAAAGAAATATCTTTACCTTTTGTTTGCTCAAAAACACACTTTTATGGTATTCCCAACAGAAAATACCATGATAATGATCAGTCACAAAAACTTTTATACAGTTTTTCGAGCCCGAAAAAAAATAAAAATAAAAATAACATAAGGGAGGAAACTACTACAACCCTTGGAAATCGTCTACCACGATTCCCTCCCTTGAACTGACAGGAACTGACAGGAAGTCAAAAGATTTGTTTTTAAAACAAAGGAATGTTCGAGAATCGAAGCACGTTGTGTCTCACTTTGACATGGATTTTTAATTCAACAACCGCAAAGGAGAAGAAAATAGTAAGTAATTTTAAAATTCTAGTATATATTCTAATAAAAATATGTTTGTTTGGAACTTTTTGTCTGTATATATTGTGTAAATAATTTTTTTTTATATCCGACCGGGGATTTCCAAAAGTTCTCAAGCGTGTACTGTCATAATCTTTCGTTTGATTTTAATACTCGAAGACTAAACCTATGTATCTTAAAATTTACACCAAGTGAATGTTTTAAAAATGCTCTTTAAATCGGTGTATTACTGATGGTTGTCTTTATTATAGGTTAATAAATATAAATTTTCAAATCTGCCGGTCGAACTTTCTTCCCCTGGTATTGGGTAGCCATTTTCTAAACAGAAAGACAGGTACCGTGGGCAAACGCAAAAAATGTCTAACGTCAAACTTCGTCATGAAAAGAAGATCACTCGATAGAAAAATGAATGAACTATCGTCTGTATTAATATTTTTTCCGAAACAACGCATTTTATGCGTGTATAAAATAAACACAAATGTGCCTGACCAGGTGTTAAGGCGCGCGTCAGCGTAAGACGGCTGGCATTAAGTCGATTGGAGGCCCGGATGCATTGCGTTAAACTATGTAAACTATGTAAACAACGACAGGATGGCTTTCTTGCACCACTGCAGAGAATGCTCTTGAAGAGAACAGTTGGCAGTTTCCCAACCTAGCAAAGGACCCTAAAGACTAACTGTCTTAATCGGTCTAAACTGTCTCAACTGGTGAAAAACTGTGTAAAACAGTCTAAACTGGCATAAACCGGTCGAAGCTGGTGTAAACCGGTCTAAACAGGTCTTAACCGGTGTAAACCGGTCTAAACTGGCATAAACCGGTCTAAACTGGTATATACCGGTCTGAACTGGTCTAAACTGGCGTAAACTGGTCTAAACTGGCATAAACTAAACTGTCTGAACTGTCTTATGTGATGGCTCTAAAACTCTCCCCTGATTACCACACATATTTATTATGCTTATTTACGCATTCTTTAACGTTTATCTTTGATATAAATGAAGCTACAAATAGAAACATGTTTACATTGAAATGATATGAAGACATTATTGCATCATATATGTACTCACCAAGAACAAAAATATTTTATTCTTATTTATGACTAATGCATATTAACAGATGCAACAATGGAGTTTACAATACTTGTAGCCAATTTGGTTTTTATTTACAAAAGTTTTTTTTTCACATCACAATTATTACAGCAATACAATAGCACTAAGAACGCACCCACATAGAAACAGAAAAAGCAAAAAAAAAAAAAAAGATTATAAACAAAAAGAAACAAAGCACACACACACACACATGCACATTAATATAGCATCCTTTTGCATCATCGTCCCTCATTTTTTCTACCTTTGCTTGCAAACATTGCACAAATAAAATTAAATTACATGAAGTAAACTGTCACCATCACTCTTCTATAAGCATGTTTTTATACAAATTCACATTAAGTCCAAAGCAATGAGGTCCATATTTTTAAATCTACCCCATTATATTTAATCTTTTGGATTAATCTTTAGCAATATACACTTTATAAATTAATGTTCTATAATACTTCATAATAAATCTAACAGTTTCATCAAGAATAGTACAAACAAGCTGCCATGACCCTATATAAGGGGAAAAAGGCATTTACAAAGAACTTATTAACCAATGAGAGCAGCAACATCCTTGTAGAGATTAACAGTGTATTTGACCAACTGAAATCAACTTTGTTGCACAATTGACCCTTGGATTGCTCAGAAGAGAAAATGACTGCCTTTAAAAGAGGCATCTATAGCATATAGGAGACCAAAATTTAACCCATGTGCTGTTTTAGTCTGAGCGCTTTGAAACCAAATTCAGTTATCACTTGTAAAGTTCTTTAAAACAATAAGTTTGAAAGAGTCAGTTGTCACATAGCCTCTTATTTACAAGTGTCTAAGACCATGTGACAAGGTTTTGATACAAAAGCTACTGTTGATTAAATTCCTTTTGTCTGTTTAGCTTATGAAAATCAGCTTTTTCTGTTAAAAATCTATGCTTTAGGTAGTATTTAAAGTTCTGGGCTACAGGGATAAGATTCTGGAGAGTGCTCTTATAGATAAAGAATTTGGCTGAAAGTATAATAATGTCCAGTACTTTTTCTGTTAGTATTTTTGGAGCCATACCAAAGAGAATGAGTTCCTCAGTTAATGTAACTGTCTTCGTGTGTGCACATATGGTGTAAATGGTCAATAAGTTCTTTCCAGAATCTCTGGGTGATCTGGCAGTGCCAAAAAGATGTTCTATGGTCTCTAACTCTTCATTACATAGGCGGCACCTAGGAGAATCAGCTATTTTACAACTTGAAAGATATTTCTGTCTTTGCTTGTCAACTTCCAGAAAAACCTTTTGTCAACTCCAACTAACTCATACTTTTATTTTAAAAGCAGCTACATGGTCATTTTCAGATGTGAGTGAAGTAAGACAGTTACTTGCTAAAGGCCAACCATTTGTGACTTTCATGACCAAGAGCCTCGACTTTACCTGCTCTATGTGCAGAATGTTTTTAGTGTAAGTCACTTATGTGGATTTAAATATACTGTAAATGATATACTATAGCACTGAGCTGCATGTGTGGTAGGTGTACGAGGTAGTCTAAGTATTTGTGTGCAGATTCTGTTATAATTATTAAAAGCTAAAAGTCAATACTTCATGATAAGTTTGAGGTGTGTGTGTGTGTGTGTGTGTGTGTGTGTGTGTGTGTGTGTGTGTGTGTGTGTGTGTGTGGGTACAGGCCCGTGATTGTGCATGTCTGATTTCACAAAGGTAGGTAAGTTTCGTCACGTGACCTGTTTCAGGTCATTAGTGAGTGGAGTGGTAGAGGCCTCACTTTTCTCGGGGTCTGCTTTACGTGAGGGCGGTTCTTATGCTCTCTCCCTTGATGCCTTACCTTTCACAGCCCCTTTTAGAGTTAGGTAAAAAGGTATGTTTTTTACATGCAAACTTGTAAAAATGCAAATTTAAATTTAGATTTTGAACTAAATGCCGTTCATTGTTCAACAGACTCTAAGAAAATAGCTTTGTCAAGACATTGCAATAAGCAGCATCTTGGTGAATGACTCCCAAACCTTAAGAAGAAAACAGTGGGTAAACACTCTTCAAATCTTTATGTACTTATATATACATATAAAGTTGTGGGATATTGTAATATCTGTTTTTCGCAGTGTCATTTTTATTTCTTGTTCAATTAAAACTGAATGAATCTGTAAAACTGCTTGTTTATCACATTACGACATAAATCATGACCATAGCGATTTAGATTTCTCATGAAAATCGTCACCAGTGAAATGTAGCAGGATCCTGACCTAACTGTTTCATTGGCATCAACCCAGCTTTTGTTCATAGCTGAATAGGATTTACTCGTTTAATATGCTGCTATTATATTGCCACGAAGTGTTTTTGCGTACTTCTAACACCACCAAAAGCAAGCAGACATGTGGGTAGAGTACTTTTTTCAACACATGTTAATGATTAGATATGACTAAGCCAATGAGCTGCGGCCGAGTACTTCAAATACTAGAGAACCAATTGCTGGAAGACATTCATAATGTTACATGTCAGAGCGACTGTGCGTAAGTCATTAGCTGTGTAAATTGAACTTTCTTGGGAACTGAGCCAGTCACTGATGACAAAAAGCACAGACATTTGCTGTACGAGGTGATGTTGCTGATGTTGCCATGAGACAGAGGAAAAATAATACCATGAGCAATACACATTCATGAAGACATACATACTTGTGATATGAATGATCATCAAATATAATTGCCATGAGTGTAAAATTAAGTATATTAATATAAGTTTCTTCAAACAAACTCTGGATGCGTGTTAAAATATCATCAATGTAATTACATTAGCTTCTTACCCCAATTTTTGCATGATTGTAAATTTTAAGTTACCTTCGCAAATAAGAGCCAAAAACAAATAAACAATCAAAGACATTCACAAGGACGCAGCGTAGAAGCAATGTTTCACATTCTCCTTCAGTTGCGTTCATTCTTATTTTTTCTGTCTATCCCACACTGTTTTGGTCTTACATACAGTCTCTTTCTTAGTCAAACTCTCTCTTTCTATCTCACACACGCACACACACACACAAACACACACACACACACAGAGCTGTGGGCATAATCAGCATTCAAACCTGCATCAGGTGCAGGAGCTTTAGACTATTATCTGACTATTATTACTTTCTTCACTCGTTTCACCACACATATTAGATGTAGATTACACTTTGGCTAGCATCGAGAACAGGAATTATCTTAAAATACTGACATTTAATAATGCATGGCGCAAGCTAAAATCCGTGGGCATACTATGTAGAAACAATAATGAGTTTCTAATAATACTATTTGTGTAGAGTACTATGACTTTGGTCTATCGGAATTCTTTAAAGCCCAACGCGATTGCTTGGCAAAAGTCAGTGGAAACAGAGCAAAACGTAACACAAAAACATATTCCGGTGGTATTTTATGACAAGGAGGCATGAAAGATTTTATATCAATATTTTTCTCTGAAGCACACCTGGATTTGTCGAGAAAACAGGAAGTGACGAAACGAACGTATTTCTAAAAATAGCCCAGTCTGCACAAGCTGTAGTCGAAGAGAAAAGATGCAATCCTCGGTAAAAGAAAACTGACCAGGACACACTGTGCTGTTGCTTAATGTTCTCTTCGACACTCAGAGGGAGTTAGTTTGTACTCATGGAGGAAATCCTAGCGATAGTGGCAACAAACGCCAGTGGATTCACTTTGTTCAACCTTGCCATGCGAACTTGGTCCCCACACCGTACTCATGAATTTGCTCAAAACATTTCAAAATCGATTGTTATCCAGTCACTTATACAGTACAAGCAAGTCTTTGTGAACACTGCACTGTATCAGTCAGTCAGTCAGTCAGTCAGTCAGTCAGTCGTCCCTTGCCTGGCACCTGGCGTTGGGGGGAGCACATGGATAGACGCGGCAGCTGACAGGTCCGCCACTCTTGCCTATTGGGGGCGATAGTCAGCAGGTCCTGTACAGGACGACCAGTCCAGTCTTTGACGTTCGTAAGTCAGTTCTTTCTCTGACCACCGCGGCGTCGGCCACCCTCCAAGGTGCCTTGAAGGATAGTCTTCGACAAGGTTTCGTGCCGGGTCACATGACCAAAGAAGACCAGCTTACGTCGCTTGACTGTTGATAGTAGAGGTTCCTGGTGTCCTACGAGTGTGGCAATCTTGTTTCTTACAAAGTCGTTGGTTTTGTGTTCTTTGTATGAGATCCGGTGCAGCCTCCTCAGGCACTTGTTCTCGAATGCCTGGATTCTCCGTTTCTGTTTCGGCGAGCAGAGTCCACGTGTCGCATCCGTACAGCAGGATCGGCACTACCAGGGATTTGTATAGCCTGTATTTGGTAGTGAACCTTATCTTCTGGCTATGCCAGATCCCATCTAGCCTAGCCATTGCTGCTCTTGCTGTTGCGATCCTGATGCGGATATCTTGGGTGGAGCTGCCGTCCTTGGCGAGGGTGGCTCCCAAGTACTTGAAGCTACTTACCTCTTCGAGCTGTACCCCATTCATATAGATCTCTGCTTTGCCGTGCCATTGATCATAACTGCTCTTTTCAGTGCTGGTCTCCATTCCATATGATTTTGAGCTGTCTGTGAGTCTGTTGGTGAGGTCTTGCAGTTCCGTGTTAGTACCTGCTAACAGATTTATGTCATCTGCAAAGTGTAGGTTGCAGATTGGTCTTTCACCAATTGAAATGGAGATATGGTGGTCATGAAGAGCTTCAAGCATGATGTTCTCCAAGAATATATCGAACAGCACGGGTGATAGGGGACATCCTTGACATACCCTTACTGTGGTACGAAAGTAAGCTCCTATTTGGTTGTTCTTCAGAACTGTACTCGTTGAGCTGTTATACAACGCTTCAACAACTTGGACGAGCCCTTCTTCAATGTTGAATTTCCACATCACATGCCATAGCCCTCGTGCCAGACTCAGTCAAATGCCTTGTTAAAGTCAATGAAATTGTGGTAAAGGTCCCGCTGATGCTGAAGATGCTTTTCTATAAGAAGACGACAGTTGAAGATCTGCTCAACTGTGCTTCTACGTGGTCTGAAGCAAGTCTGTTCTTCTGCTAGCAGCTCTTCTGCGGTGGTTCTGATGCGGTTCTGTATGACCTTCAGCATGACTTTGCTTGGGTGACTGATAAGGCTTATGGTTCTGTACCCCTCCCAAAGAAAGGAAACAGCAAACAGTGTCAGAACTACAAAACCATAAGTCTTATCAGTCTGCACTGTATAGGGGAAGTGATGATGTGAACACTGCACTGTATTGGGGAAGCGATGACGTGTACACTGCACTCAATAGGAGACGTGACGACCTGTACACTACCCTGTATAGGAACCGTAATGGCGTGTACACTAGACTGTATAGGACACGTGATGACGTATAGCGGACGGGTGGAGTGGTGGTTTCAACAGTGGTAGTGTAGTAGTTGTCACGGTAGTAAGAAATGTGGTAGTGGAATACTAATACCATTCTCATTGAGATCATCCTAGAAGATTCATACTAAACATACACTCAAAAACAAACTAACAAAATAGCACATTGAGAAAGGAATAAAACAAATAAATGTCAAAACACGGTTGAAAACAAGCGGAATTGTGCCGAGAACACCATTGGTAACCGGCCAGGTTACAAAGAAATGTTTACAACACTTTCTCCATCATTTTACGGCTCACCCACCTCAGTGACTGCGAATACTCTGATTGAAAATCCGGTTTGGCTGTACTAGCCATAAGGAAGGGCTAACAGCTATATTTTACACAAAAAGAGCGTTTAGGCGATACGTGAGTGCGTAAACTTACGGGATATTGTCGCCATAATCAACCATGGCAACAAGAAGGTGAGAACACTGTCCTACCTGCGCGTGATGCCATGGATGGCAGAGCAGGCAGTACAACCCTCGCCAGTCGCCCCCGCCGGGTGCAAGAGGGAAGTGAAATGAAGGTTTATATACTCGTATGAACAGCGAGACAGCAGTTGAAGGGAGGTAATTACCCCTTGGGGGTTTATCTCCTTATTGCTATTTGGGGCTTAAGGTGGGACTGTCGTGCGTTTTTAACATTCTTGCTAGCCGAGGAAAATGCGTGTTTGCAAGGTTTCTTAAAAATTTGAGAATAAATCTGAAAAGAGAAATTTTTTTATACACGACAATGAAATACACTCTTGAATATAGACAGTTTCGACCAGTAAAGTCCTATTTATACCAGTTTAGACCGGTTCATTCCAGTTTAGACCGGTTTATTCCAATCTATACCGGTTTATACCAGTATACTCCGGATTATACCGGTTTAGACCAGTTTAGACCAGTTAATAGCAGTAGACCGGTTTACATAAGTTTAGATAGTTTAGACCGGTTTGGACCGGTTTGGACCGGTTTAGACGAGTTTACATAGTTTTAACAGTTTAGACTGGTTTAGACCGGTTTAGACAATTGAGATAATTTACACAGTTTGACAGTTGAGACAGTTTAGACCGGTTTACACAGTTTAGACCCATTTAGACTGGTTAATACGTTTAGACCGGATTAGACCAGTTGACATAGTTCAGACAGTTTACACAGTTAAGACAGTTCAGACAGTTTAGACCGGTTTAAGCAGTTTAGACTAGTTCATACCAGTTCAGACCAGTTTAGACCAGTTTACGTAGTTTAGACAGTTTATACCAGTTTAGACCGGTTTAGACAGTTTATACCAGTTTAGACCGGCTTAGATAGTTTATACTAGTTTAGACCAGTTTAGACAGTTTAGACCAGTTTAGCCAAGTTTAGACTGGTTTAGACCAGCTTATTGTCAAATTTTGTTCTATAGCACAATTAATATGCTAACAGTCGAAATTCGCCGTCCATGCAGTAAGGATATTACTTTGTGCATATTACATATATGCATCTGACAATATACTTGCTTGTGCGCTTGCACTCATTTAGAACGGCACTTACAAGGACAGTGCAACTTTTTTATTGCTTTCATAGTTGTATATTTGTTCACAGTAATACAGCAGTTGAAAATATACAATGAGTTCCATCTACAAAGAGGAAAAACAAAAATGAAATGCTACAGTCTGCATAACATGAACACTACTCAGAACAGGACTCACAGAAACATAGACTAAAAGAGAATGAGACAGAGAAGAGTGCACAATGGAAAGAAATGTCCAGACAGAAAGAAACTAAAAGGGGAGAGTACTGATAGAAAATAGGAAGTGAAGGAGTCATTTCCATTCTCTACAAGTTGTGCCACTTACAAAGTTTTTTTTTCTTTTTTTTGATTGATAATTTTACTACAATATAAAATACATAGTGTGCTCTGGTTAACAGTACACCTTTTCCATACCACTAAGAATCATAGTACATTGTGTTGTAAAGGGACGTAAAGGTATAAGGCATATTTCACAAAATAAATTTGTTGCACCAGTTGGCACCATTGGTATGTATTAATATTATGATATGTCAAGAGACTTTTCATGATGCACTTTTTCCTCACCAGCCAATATGGTGATGCATTGTTCTAGCAAAAGACCATATCATACCAGCAAGCATTATGGGACATTGTGACATTATGTTTAGGACACATTTCACAGAAGGGTTTGTACACCAGTCAGCACCATGGCTATAGTATGTTGTCAAACTTTATAATACCTTTTTGTCATGGCATCGCAATGAACATCATGGTACACTATCTTTCAAGATAGTAATATTATTAAAATCAGTAAAAGGTTGCTGCAGTTTTTTCTGACATGTTGCATTAACCAACATGCACAAGTTCAAATAATCTTCATAATGCAGCTAGTCAGCTATATTATTTTAACAAGTGTTAAATAAAATTCTTACCTGATAAATGTAAGATTATTGTATCATGCGCATGAAAAACATTGTATGTCCAGTAATTATTTTATTATGACAGCATTAATTATTGAAATTTTTTTTCAGCATGAAAAATGTAATGTACATACTAAATGCACACTTATACTCCATTTATAAAATGCAACGAACATATCCCCTTACATCTACAGCAACAAAGACATCGTTACTTAGGCATATGATATGACATAGTAAACTGTTCCACATTTAAAAGTAGTACTCTAGGAAGAGGTATGTTGGTGAGTCAGATCTCAGGGCTGAAAAAGAGTATGAGTGTCAATATTGTGGGCCAAAGAAATCTAGAGATCAAGTCCATAGTAAGAAGTGGAACCTGTACTTACTAGACATAAGTAACTAGCAGAATGACAATCCATCTAATATGATGCAGGCAATTACAGATAGTGTTGTCGTTTAGAGAGTCACCTTGCTAAATGGGAGCCACTGGCTCTAAAAGGTAATTTTTTTAACACAGTTTAATCTTCATTTTTCATGGATACATCTTTTTTTTCCATATTACACTTCACAGAACACAATTCAGCCACCTCTTTCATTCTTAAATCCATACTAGAGGTAGAAAATATAAATATAGAGTGTTTGATATCTATGTTTAAAATTAGAGAAAAAAGAGAGAGAAGAGAGAGAGACAAGAAGAAAGTGTCCACATGTAGCATTACACAAAGCTGTACCTAAAAACGCTGCACAAACACACAACTGTTCCTGGTTTACATGACAACTGTAGGATCAATAAGTTACACATTTACACTGGAGGAAATGAAATCAAATTGGCATATATATATATAACATACACCTATTAAAACCTCTAAATATGTGAGGAAAAAAAACTAGAGAAGGGAAAAAAGACAATGCCCTCGTGTACTATTACAAAACGCTGTACCTACTTACATTGGTAATATAGTTGTGATCCACAAGCACACAATGTACAATTGTTCCTGATCCACAGGAAGTGGTCAGTTTATTTTCATACATATAACAGTTTTAACCACTTATTCTTCATTATCCTTTCCACCAGTTTGATATATTAACATAAAAATAATCTGCATACATGGAGAGATGTATTGGTTCTGCCATCACCTCCTCTGCTGTTTCTGGCTTAACACAATAATAGAATTCCTTATAGGCATTTAATACATCTTTCCAGAAGTTATTTTTATGTTGTGTCTCATGGTACATATTTGGGCCATATTTATCTAGATTTATGAGTTTTGGATATATCTCTATCACAACATCTTTCCATTGGTGTTTAGTGACATTTAGCTTTTTAATCCATATTAACTTTGGCGCTTTTATATACTGGTAAATATTAGGTATACTTAAACCACCATTACGAACAGTTTTCACTACAACTGTTCTGTTTTATTCGATCAGGTTTTCCATCCCACACAAAGTTAAAGCATTGCTTTTGCAGTTCTTGTATATCTTGGATAGGGGGGTTGGGCAGCAGTATCCACAAATAAATTAATTTAGATAGTATTAATGATTTTAGCACAGCCACTCTTCCCATTGGTGTAATAGCTCTTTTAAGCCAGGATTTCATTAAATTTCTTGTTTCAACATATTTTTCCTTTAAGTTAAGAGTGTAGCATGTTTCTAACTTAGTGCTTATCCATATCCCTAATACCTTAAATTCTGCTGGGTTCCATTTAAACTTCAGGTATGGGCCATATTTTATGGGGGAATGTTTCCTATTACCTAACCAGATCACTTCTGTTTTTTCAAAGTTTATTTGCAGTCCTGACATTCTACTGTATTTATCCAATGTAACCAAAGTGTTGTTAAAAGACGTGTAACCGGACTGACCTGTCGCTACACTCACACCTGCCCTAGCGCCATAAATCAGTCCCTTCCTCTTTTTAGTTCCAGGGGAGAGGACGGAAGTTCCCAAGGAGAACTTTCTTTCCATCTAAAGTTCTAGCTCTCGTTAGTCGGGTGCCTTGTCTAATGTCCTGCCTCGCGTTGTGTTCTTTTTTCCATCTACTGCACCCGCACTCAGCCGACCTTGGAGTCCACAAAAGACCCTGCTTTACTCTTAACCAAAAGTGTGTTCTCTGCGGTGTATCGCTCAGCTCCTTAATCTCCGTGTGTGTGTTCTGCTGCTCGACACCATTACAATAGACGACACGATTTCTTTCTCTCTACTGCATGATCCTCATACATCTCGTTCACACGACGAGGACACATACATCACGCTAGCATACGGACTAAGACACTTACACAAATAAGTAAGTTCAAAGACATAGATTTATTTACATAATTCACACCTACAGCTGCTATCATTCCTATTCTAACCAACCTAGCTAAATCCTAACACCTAACTCCCTTGGGTGGGGGGAAAGAAGGAGATGAGTGATGAGAGTGCTTTTCAGCCTGCCCAGTCGCCTTTCGGCAAACAGGTACCTCTCGTACTCAGGGTGGGTAGAGGGAAAGGAGTGGGGGGGGAAACAAGAGTGCCTTTCAGCCCGGTCCAGTCGCCTTTCGGCAAACAGGTACCTCTCTTGTAATGACCAGTCGTCTTTCGACAAGCAGGCCCAGAGACTGACTTTTCTCTGGTATTTATACCAAAGTAGCTGGGTGCTACGTCACCCGTTGTGCGGTCAGCCTGCCTCGCGACACTCCGCTCGCGCGACCAAGCGTAGGGTGGAAGGGGGTGCAGGGTGGAAGGGAGAAAGCACCGTCAGCGGTACAAGCTGTCTAGCGCTCCCGCTACAGACGATTCGTCACCCTCCATAAAGATTTGTGTGTCATCAGCAAACTGTAATATTTTGTGTTCCTTTTGATTTATTCTAATACCTTTTATACTAACATTCTTCCTTATCATTACTGCTAAGACTTCAGCACAAAGTATGAATAGGTACGGCGATATTGGGTCACCTTGCCTACATCCACGTTTTATTTCGAAGCAATCTGATATTCTTCCATTAACCATAACAGCTGACTTGATGTTTTGGTAGAATGTTTTTATCCAGTTACAGATATCAGTCCCAAATCCAAATGTCTTTAATACTTTGTGCATAAAGGACCAGTCTATGGTATCGAACGCTTTCTCAAAATCCAAACTAAGCAGTAAACCTGGTAAATTTTTGTTGTCGAGGTATACTATCAGGTCATATATAAATCTAATATTGTCCCCAATGTATCTATTAGCCATAAATCCTGTTTGGTCATCCGCGACCAGTAATGGTAATACTTTTTTAATACGTGTGGCTATACATTTTGAACCTATTTTATAGACAACATTTAAGAGCGATATCGGCCTCCAGTTTTTAATAAAATTCTCTAGCCTTGTCTCCCTTAGGTAAACAAGTAATGAGGCCTTCCTTCTGAGGATGTGAAAGTTCTCCATCTCTGAAGGCCTCGTTGAGTGACCTTATGATAAATGACCCTAATTTCTTCCAGAAAAACTTAAAAAATTCTTCTGTAAACCCATCGGTTCCTGGACTTTTCCCATTTTGTTCATATTCTTGAGGACATCTCCTGCTTCTTCTATGGTTATTTCACCTTCAAGAGCTTCTGCCACCATGATGGGCAGTCTAGGAATACCGTTAACTAGATCCTCTATTTCACACTGGTCTCCCTTTTGATATAGCCTTTAAAAAAATAATTTAGTCTCATTCCTTATTTCCTCTGCATCTGTGGTACAACTTCCATCATCTTTAGTGAGTTTCATAATTCTTTTATTGACATAGTTTCTTTTCTCGAGGTTACAAAAGTATTTACTAATTTGTTCTCCCTCTGCCAACCATCTTGCCTTTGCCCGTACTATGATGCCCTCCATTTTCTTTTATCTAAGGGATCTTAATTCCCTTTCTTTTTCCTCCAACCTTTTCAGGACTGAGTTATTTTTATTTTGTTCGTTTTCTAGCTCTTTATTTTCCTTTTCTAAATTCCTTTCTAACTCGGATGCTTTTTTTTCATTGTTGAAGAATAGGCTATACTTTTCCCTCTAATTTGTCTGGTATTGTTAATTGTAGGTCCTGTACTGTAACCTCAGATAAGCTGTTTCTATTATAAGGGAGTGCAGCATATTGTTCTACAACTCTGTCAATAGTCTCATGTACTTCCTTCACATAGTGAGTATCCTTAAGGAGGGAGGAATTAAACTTCCATAAAGTGTGATGTGCTATTTTATCTCCAAACTGAAGAGTAAGAGTAATCATTGAGTGGTCTGTTCTATATCCAAATTCAATATCTGCCTCGGCTACTTATTGAAGTAAAGATTCTGAAATAAGAAAAAAGTCCAGCCTACTTTGTTGTAAAGGGTTGGTTCTTCTCCAGGTGTATCGCTTTATTTCTGGATTAAGATGTCTCCATATATCTATTAGTTCTAAGTTGTCTATTAGTGTTTCTACTTTTCCACAGGCTTTCGGATTATTTATATGTTTGTAATTATGGTAATCAATGTTAGGGTCCATAACTAGATTCCAGTCGCCCCCTATTATAACTTTACTAAGCTGCATATCTTGAATTAAACGTTCTAATTTCACATAAAATTCTGGGGTATCTTTATTGGGTCCATAAATGTTGACTAGTAAGAAGTTCTCGCTCATAAATTCTATTACTGCCAAAATATAATCCCCTTTCTCATCCTTACACACTTTCTTAACTTTAAATTCAAAATTATTTTTAAATAAAATTCCAACACCTCTAGAGGAGGTATTATTGGATGCAAAAAGGCATTTAGATTTAATATACCTTTCTTGCTTAGGGTCAAAATGTGTATCTTGTAGGAAATATATTGAATAATTTTTTTGTCTAATATAGTTAAATACATCTTTCCTTTTCTGTAAGTTACCCAGTCCCTGACAATTAACAGAGCAAATCTTAATGCTAGTCATGTTTAATTTTGTTTCTAAGCAACAGTACAGTTGTCAAATTATACCATTTTATTGCTAACCTCTCCATTCTTGGTCTGGCTATTACATGTAAACAAAGAACAATATACTTGGTGACAAAAGGCAAAATCAAGTCGAGCATGTGGACAGTAGTAGTCACAGTATCGAAGACAGAAAAAAAGGTAGCAAAGACATAGACAAAGACAAAGACATAAATGCAAGTAAAAACAAAAAGGGAGACTGGCATATTTTGCCATGAGCGATATTCAGCGACGAGCCAATATGTTGATGATGCATTTTATTACAGAGCGGGATGTTAATGCAAGTTCCACTGCACACCTGTGTGTTAGAGTTAGTTTTTTACTTGTGTATGTATATATACGTCAAACATTCGTGTAAAGGTAGATTTGGGATATGAATGATAAGTGTAGAATTAGTTTAGGATTCAAATGAATACTAAGAACCGTCTTTTAGGAGAGAGAAGGAACAGAGGGAGAGAAAGAGAAAGGGGAGAGAACCGCGGACAAACTGTGTTCACATGTCGGTGGTGGGTGGGTGAGATGGAATACTACCACAAGTGTGTGGATGATGTCAATATGCCAAGAGGGTATACATACTACCAAGAATAGATTCCATATCACTCTTTCATCATATTGACTACTGTTTCACTTCTTTGCTCCCCGCCCTTATTAAAAGAGTGAGAAAAACTATGTAAAATAAGAAGTAGGGAGAGGGTGAATAACAAGTTTCCATACATACAGGTTTTGAGAAGAGATTGAAGTGAATATATCCATGAATCATCAGTCCCCACCAAAACAACGCACAAATTGTCCACTAGGCCCAATGTCAGCGTCAGTGATCCATGTCAGCATCCCAATATCACTGTTTTCAACAGATGCCTCAAGCAGAACACTTTTACTCACGAACTCACATTGTTCTTGACACTTATGTAGCACTGTGTGCGACCGAACCGTCCAATGTTCTGCTTAGGTTCTCATGTCGATGTTGCTGCCATCGCTTGGAGGTGGGTGCTGTCCCTTGTACGTTTCGTTCTGGTGAGGGTTTGTAGCTGTTTCTGTCCCCTGTCTTGGCGCCTTTACCCAGTTAGTCGCTGGAGTAGAATAGGTGGTTGGGGAGAACTGCGAGCGTGATGGTGAGGTCCAATGGCGGCCATTGTCCCCCTTCTTTTGTCCTGACCTGTGGTGTTGCGGTCGATCAGTCTGCCGTCGCTGTTCTCCTTGGTGATTACGATGTTGTCTATCCCAGCTCTGCCGCTGCTGTTTGCAGTCTTCCTTTGGCATCCCTAACAGTTTTTTCTCGATAGGGTTTGTGTCGCCGTTCCTCACCTCCATTATCGACAAGTCCAGCAGTTTCACAAACAGCCGTCCACCTGCGGCAGACCAAGCATCTAGTACTCCCTCGTGCTGTCTGAGGCGATTTAATCTTTGTGCATTTAAGTTGGTGAGATCGTCTGTAATCACAGTTTTTGAACCTTTGAGTCGACTGCGCGATTTGATAACATTGTCTCGGTCCTTGCGTGACACAAATTTCACAATCGCTGGCCGAGTTTTATTTTCTCTCATTTTCCCTACTCGATGAAGGGCCGAGATTTTGGCACTGTTCATTTCTGTCAGGCCAAGCATGTGCTGTATCAAATACAATATTTTTTCTCACAGTCTGCCTCAGATTCTTCTTTGGTATCGCCTTGTATTCCGAACACACGCACAGAATCGCGCCGTGAATATTGCTCTAGCGTGTTGATCTGTTCTTTCTGTTCTGTGCATTGTGTTCTCAAATTCTGTGCCTCCTCTTCTAAGCATACAACTTGTTTTTGAGTTTGCTCTAGTTGTTGCCTCAATTGTTCGTTTTCTGTTCTTAGTTCGAACAGAGTGCTGGTAATAATTTCTATTTTACTGTCTATTTGCTGTGTAAGCGAACACGTACTATTCTATATTAGTAGCTTCAGAGAATCAGTCGCTTTTTGTAATATTTGCAGCCTTTCTACAATAGTGGCACTGTCTTTATCGCTTTGCTTAACTATGAAGGCCTGTGTAAGTAGTGTCTGCTGCCGGTCCCGAGACTGAGATGGTCTACCTTTTTTAGTGCTGCTGGTGGTCCTCTCACGGTGACGGCCCATTCGTTCTTCCCCATCCAATGTTTTGGGGTTATTCATTATTCCTCCTTCCATTGTACTTCCTTCTGAGCTGGAGACTTTCTTTCTTTTCTTGTCTTTTCTTTGTTTTGGTGACATACCAGACCTCTTTTTATCCAGCGACTAGAGTTATTTATAGTTCAGATACAAGCCTTTTGAAAGCGATACTCACAGCGCTAAACGAAGGTTCTTATTTTCACAAGAAAAGCACAGCATATGCAGAGATATTCTTTCCAAATCATTTGCGCTCATTAATATCCCATGGAGTAGCTTTTTACACAGTTTTTGAACCATCTTCAACATCATAGCTTCAGTATTAGAGTAAAATTTCTCCGCCACAGGGAGGAACACGACCCTCCGCCATGTTGAACATCGCTCACCCCTCCCAAGCGTTTTTTTTTTTGTTATGAGGATAAGTTTTATTGCCTAGGATAATTTTTGAAACCTCCTTATTTCCTTTTCTAATAATAGCCCATCCCCTATTAACATGTTCATTCTGAGAGACTAACTGACAATTACATTTGGTTTGATATTGTTTTATAGATTGTATCAAACCCATGTAGGTTAAGGAGTCTGTGCTAACTAAGGCAGGGTACTTAACATAGAATTCATCAAGATTCAGAAATGTACCATTGACATTAGTGAGGTCCCCTATTTTTATGACTTTTGCATTTATCCCATTTCTTAATACATACATAACTTTTTGTCTCTAATAATATTACCATTAAAGTGGATGTGTTCCCCTAGAAATTCCTCAATGCATGTTAGAATACATTTGCTAAAAAAAAACTCTTTATAATGCCTCATCACATCTTGCCAGAATGGATTTTGAATGTTTTTCATTGCCAAATAGGCATATTCACCACCATAAGAATCAAGTTTCACTATCTCAGGAGAAATAGTTGACATCAAGCTCCTAAGACTCCCATTTTTAAGCTTCAGCCGTCTTAGCCAGCTTATTTTGAGTGTGGCTATGAAAGAGTTAAGATCTAACATTTTTAGTCCTCCTTCCCGGTATGGTTTACAACTTACAGCTCTTTTGATTTTTGCAGGTTTATCCATTCCAAACAAAGGAAAATAATTTCTTATCAATAATTTGTATCACATCCAGGGGGGGGGATCAGGTAAGGTAGTTAACAGGTGAACTACTTTAGCTACTACTAGGGATTTCACTACTGTTTTTTTCCCCAGAGGTGTTAAATACCCCTTTTCCCAACATTGTAGGGTACTTTCCATTTCCTGTATTTTGTCTGTAAAATTTAAATTAACAGTTTCTTCCATGTTTACAGAGAATTTAATACCCAGAATTTTAAAGATTCCAGGGTCCCACTGCAAATTACTGTCTCTCATAAATTTAATATGGCTATTTTTCATACTACCTATCCAAACTACTTGAGTCTTGTCATTGTTAACTTTTAATCCTGAGATGTCAGCAAATTTATCTTGCGTGTTAACCGCTTCATTAGAAGATTTTTCACTACCATCTAAAAAACACGTAGTATCATCTGCGAACAATGCCAATAGCACTTCTTCCTCCTTTTAACTTTATTCCCCTTATATTATTATTTTTCCTTATCATTAGTGACAGTACCTCAGTTCTTAATATACTTCATTTGTTCTTGTCTTTGGTCTCTAAAGTCCACAACAAGTATCACACTGCATTGACTTTCAGTGTCACGTGGATGCAAAGAGTCTGTAGATCACTTTTATATATGTCACTGTGTCTGATTACAAGTCAAAAGATGTTTGCACAAGAACCAATGTTGTCTAGTTTAATAAACAGTTTTAGAAGTGAGGTGCACATTTCCTCTTCATCACTCTCTTACTTCCCTAGCACTCTGCATTAATGATAAAAGAAAAGGAAAAATTAATCACACATTGTGTTCTTACTCTGAATAGTGTTTAAATGCCACTGATTATTTTATATAGAAAATAGTTTGTTACTAAATCTGTTGGTAAAGTACGCTTGACGGTCAGAAATATTTATAATATAGAAGATAAATTTTAAAAGAACAAGAGTTTTTATCAACGTATTGTATACATTGGTGTTGAAAGATGCTCGACGTTCAATGGTTTGGGGGCAGCTGACTCCATGCTGACAAGGAACGACTTTCACATTCTTGTATCAAAAATGGTCGCAAGGAAACATATTTTATAAAGGAACACAAAAGCGATTTTTTATCCCTTAAACCAAAAAAACGATGCACAAGGTCTCCATGTCAACATAAACAACAAGAAAGACGGGGAGAAACTACATGTGGCAGTGGAGTGATCCAACTACCTGATTGGTCGGTGCTTTTTCAGAGCCCTGAAAGTTCATTTTTCAAAATCATATTCTTTTCAAGTATTTGCACCTTTATCAGCAAAGCTTTTTAAAATTTCTAGTAAATTTTACAAAAGAAAGATTATAATTTTAGTTAGATATAGTTTCTACATGATTTAAGTATTACGTGCTTTAAGCAAGCGGAAGTAGACATCACGCCATCTAGCGGTAATCTGCTTTTCCGGCTTGCCGTTAGCAGGTTGATCAGTACAGCAACAATTGTTGGTGAATAGTTCTGCCTCAGTTCTTGTGATTTCCAAGGATTTTCTCTCTAACATCTCGTCTAGCCAATTGTCACATCTGTCCGCCGAAGGTAAGTTTAAAGTTTCTTTATTCTGTCATTAATTATCTTTCATCTCTCCCCACGTCTGATTTTCTTTCCACATGCTTTGACAACAAAACTAGGAAATGTTTGAATTTTTGTTTAGTCGCCTCATCGCGCAAGTCGTTAATTCAGTGTAGTATAGTCTCCTTTCAAATCGTTTAACACCATCGTGCGAAGAAACATACAACGGACAAGTGTGACAGCAGACATAGAGCACAAGTTGTTTGTTCACACGAGACCTGCTGCAGTCAGTCATCGCATGCTAGCTACCACGTGTCACTCACATTTGAATTTGAATTTACCCGCTCATTTTCTTGATACCAGCGAGAAAGCTCACATGACTAGAGCTCATGTCAACAGTTGCAGCTTAAGAGGCTACAAAGTCTTATCAGTTCAATGAGATATTTTGACATTTCTGCCGTTCAAGTGATATAAAAGATTCTAAATGAAATAGGGACAGTTTAAGAGAAGGAATGACGACTACGTGGCCGATATGATATTCAGATGGCGAGTAGAAAGCCATTTTTTCTAAATCAGAATTTCGTTAATTCAGCATTATTAACTAAGGAGAGGTGGAGTGATTTACACACATCACTAACAGGACAGGCATCATGCTAGGTAACACGTGTTACTCACATTTGAATTTGAATTTACCCGCTTTTTTATCTACCAACGTAAAAGCGCACATCACTAGAGCTCATGTCAACAGTTGTAGCTTAAGAGGTTACAAAGTCTTATCAGTACACTGATATATTTTAAACTCTCAGCCGTTCAAGTGATATCAAAGTTTCTTGCACTTCTCGATGTTTTCGAGAGTACTGTGACATTCCCATTTAGCCCCACCGTTTGATTTACTGACTACATCAGTCGATGTGACTGTTTTAGGTCCACTTGACTGTTTGGAATAGCTGCTCTTAGAGTTTGTATTCAATGCATTGTCCTGTTGAAAAGGGGTGTCTGTACTCCTATCTTATCTCTGTAAAGCTTCTGATTTAGTCAAAAACGTATTACCGTCAATAAATAATTTAAAAAAAAAACCATCTTGAGTGCTGTCCCTAACTTGTAGCTCCCATCGTACACCTGATGTCTTTCAAACAGCCCATGCACACGTCACTACAAATATAACAATTCATTTTTTAACAGGTAAGTTACTTTGACTGTCAAGTATATTGATATCAATGTTTAGTTAAATATGTTTGACTGCACTTGGTCAGTAATTGAAGAGTGTCATTTTGTATTGTAATATTGGGGTATCATTGTTCGTTGCCCTCTCTGTACAGCTATCCTGTACACGTTGAAAGTGACTCTATGCCGTCTGTTTTCTCATCCCCTGATTCAATTCATTTAAACTTAAATCCGCCTCTACGTGCTCAGTGCCTTTCAATTCAAACCGTTCACATGTACGTACAGACCTATTATTTATTTATATTGACAGCAGTTGCACACAACGGAATCGCTATCGCCAGTCGACTCAAACGACATTAACGACGTCTCCTGTTTGCTGTGACGTTTTTCTCCCTGTACCTACGTCATCAGTCACGCACGCCTTGTCTTTGGACCAATGAAGCAAAAAATAACGGCTGGCTGCCTTACGTCCTCCTACCTCATCCTAGATATCTGGAACCTGCATGGAGAACCTGCTCGCAGACACTGTCGCCGATACCCTGCCCATGGATCTGTTGGTCATGGCGATGGCACTCGGGGGCCGAGACATCCCTCCATATATGTGGCCAGGGTGGTATGGCTTCTGTCCATCGCACGATGCCTCGCATGCGATCTGCGAAGACCTACAGACCATGTCCAGGATCAACGTGGAAGGTCTCGCAAGCTTAAAGTGACCGTCCGTACTATCAAATAAACCAGTAACTTACCAATGGTAAGCAGTTTCTCTGGATGTTTTATTTGCGATGGGTGTTAGAATTGGATGCGGGGTCCTTAACGTACCTAATGAACACATGATACGACCACAATTGCAGACATAAATACAGTTCTAAAATTGTCTAATCTACAAAAACGCTGTTGATTGGACGATGTCTGAGAAACGAACCTTTATCAAGGGTGAGGCTACCCAGCCTAGTACAACTAGTTATCCGCTATGCTATGAGCACCTTTTTTGTCACTATTCGTGACTATTGTCCTTTAAACTTAATCGCTGACTTGTTTCTTGCTATCACTTTGGTCACTCGACGGTAAGCTTGATGTCTTTTTATTTTAAAATTGCATGGTACTGTTGATTGATTTTTGGATTGGTTGATTTACTGATTGATTTTTGTTTTATGTCAACAGGAATGAGCAACTCTTCAGCATCAACCAACTGCCCCGTCTGTTGCGAAATCTTTGGGGACCCGAAGATCATCGCTTGTGGCCACATCATCTGCCACCCGTGTCTCGTCACCTGGCTGGAGGCGCGAGAGATGGAGGCCGGGTGCCCGATGTGCCGCTTCCCGATTTTCGAGTTGCGGATTCCAGGATATCCGAGCAGGCTTCTGGCAGAGATAGTGGCCTCCGCTCTGCCGACAGACTTCGACCTAAAGGCAACTGCACGAGGCAGTCACGAGGGCACACCCGAAAGTTGCCGAGCTTGTGAAGATCTTCTCTGCCTGTCCACCAGCAACCTGCATCCTCTGTGCCCACGACAGCAGGACCCACAGGCGATTTCCCAGCGCGAAGCAGAGGCACGAGCGACCTTCACGGCTCTTGTGTCGAGGGTTGAGCAGACGGTAGACCGGACAGACCGCATGCAGGATTTCCTCAAAGGCACTGAGGAGGAGTTCCGCGCTCTGGTGGCCCGAAACGAGACAATGGCCAACACGAAGGTTCAGGCCGTGCAGCTGGCCTCTAGGATGCGGAGCCGGGTCGCGGAGCTAAAAACCGTCCTCCTGACCCACAAACATCTTCTCGAGCGGCTTCGACGAAGCCGTCCTGTCATCACCATCGTCATGGCGGAGTCTATGCAGGACAGACTCAACTTCCTGATGAGGAAGTTAGAGAAGCTGGAGCAAAGCTATCTGGAGGACTCCCGACAGCTGTGCAGGTCGACGAGAAGCTAGACCTAACAACCTCTGTGTGTGTGTGCGTGTGTCAGTGCGTGTGCGTGTCTGTGTGTGTGTGAATATAGATGAATCTGTACCTAGATATGTTCATTGTTTGTGTGTGTGTCTCGGTGGGTCTGTCGGTGTGTGTGTGTGTGAATATAGATGACTCTGTACTTAGATATGTCTGTTGTTTGTGTGTGTCTCTCTCTGTGTGTGTGTGTGTGTGTGTGTGTCTCAGTGGGTCTGTCGGTGTGTGTGTGTGAATATAGATGACTCTGTACATAGATATGTTCGTTGTTTGTGTCTGTCTGTGTATGTTTGTGTGTGTGGGTCTGTTGGTGTGTGTGTGTGTGTGTGTTTGTGAGTGTGTGTGAATATAGATGAATCTGTACATAGATATGTTCGTGGTCTGTGTGTGTGAGTGTGAGAAAGCAGAGTACAGACCATTAATTTTAATAGTCATTTTCTTTCAGGCGGTTCTTGTGTTTCATACTTTTGATGCAACTTGTAGTGAATATTGTGCTACGTACGTGTGTGTGTGTGTCTGTATGTGTGTGTGTGTTCGAGCAAAAGTCACCTGTCTGCAAATGGGTCTGTCTGATTATTGTTGTCAATATCATCATTTTAATAAAACTTTATCGTGTGTTTCATAGATGCATGTGGAAAGTTCACGTGGACTGTGCAGAGTGGCGAGAAGGTACATTCAACGGCCAGGTAACAATGATAATTCCATTTCATCTTTTTAACATCTCTTTAAATTTCATCTTGTTTGTAGATATACACATCTGTACATACATCCGTGTGTTTTGTGTGTGAGACCAATAGATGTAATAATAATAATAATAATTAATTTCTATGTAAGTCTTTCGTGTTTTTGATCAGCTCACTCTGTTTATTTTGTCACCTTTCCCATCATTTTAATTAGTACTTCGTCGTGTGTATGTGTGCAAATATATTTGTACATTGTCGTGATATGTTAATAAACATGTGAGAACCATATTTCAGCGATTTCCTTAATTTCTTTAGTCTCATATTTGATGATGAGATAATCTAAAATAAAAATGAAGGAAGCCGTTTATTAGACCCCTCAGGTGGCATCGCGAGCGGCTGCAGCCAGTGCACTGAGTGCAACAAGTCTCAGTCCACACACAGACAAGTGGGGGGGGGGATCCTACATGGAAAGCAAACCGATGATCAATGTCACGGATTTACATAACACTTTGACAGTTTTTATAAAATACACTACCCTTGGCTGATCAGAAGAGTTGTAATATTACAAACAATCAGATCCATCTGTAAGGTAACAAATGTAGGTGTTTATGTTGAAGTGATGAACAGCAAGAAGGAGGTGGTAGGCGAAATACGAAAATAAAAATAAAATTGTCCAGCATTTAGTCTACTTTCTTTAATCACATGATAACTCGCGATGTCAATTCATGTCTAAAATAAGTCGATTAGTAATCAGCCCATGAGAACCAGATTAACACTGAATGATTTCATTCATTTTCTTCCTTTTTGTTAAGACATTGACACAGATTTTATTCGTTTACCGCTTGAACAACTCACCCAAACCACAAGAGAAATGCAGGTCTGTCATACATACGACAGTCTTTAGCAAATATATTTTTTTTACAAATTTTACACACACACACACGCCTTTTTAACAGGCAGTGTTTATACTGTACGCGTTCGTATGCCTGAAAAGCTCAGTTTAAACACAATTTAAATAAATATAAACATTCCACCTCATTTTTTTTATAGAAATGAACAACAGTTTTAAGGATTGGAAAAGTGATTACCCACTGTTTGCTTCTTAAGGTTTGGGAGTCATTCACCAAGATGCTGCTTATTACCTTTGTGTAATCAGGCACGCACCTACACAGGCGTGCACACACGCACACACAAAGGTAAATATGAGGAACACTCCACCTCAAAATAATCATGAAGGCTTGACTGTCAGCTTTTTTTATAATTTTAACAGAATTTTCACACACATACTTAGACTACCGCGTTCGCCTATCACACACGCAGCTCAGTGTAATTGTATATCATTTACACTACACTGAAATCTACTGAAGTGACTTACAATAAAAACATTCTGCACATAGACTAGGTGAAATCAAGGCTCCTGGTGAAGGAAGTCACAAATGGTTGACACTTAGCAAGTAACTGTTCTACTTCACTCACATCTGAAAATGACCAGCTGCTTTTTTTGCCTAAAGTGCAACTTCACAGTAATCAAAAAGTATGAGTTAGTTGGAGCTGACAACAAGGTTTTTCTAGTTTTATTTGGAACGGCACTTACAAGGACAGTGCAATTTTTTTATTGCTTTCATAGTTGTATATTTGTTCACAGTAATACAGCAGTTGAAAATATACAATGAGTTCCATCTACAAAGAGGAAAAACAAAAATGAAATGCTACAGTCTGCATAACATGAACACTACTCAGAACAGGATTCACAGAAACATAGACTAAAAGAGAATGAGACAGAGAAGAGTGCACAATGGAAAGAAATGTCCAGACAGAAAGAAACTAAAAGGGGAGAGTACTGATAGAAAATAGGAAATGAAGGAGTCATTTCCATTCTTTACAAGTTGTGCCACTTGCAATGTTTTTTTTTTCTTTTTTTGATTGATAATTTTACTACAATATAAAATACATAGTGTGCTCTGGTTAACAGTACACTTTTTCCATACCACTAAGAATCATAGTACATTGTGTTGTAAAGGGACGTAAAGGTATAAGGCATATTTCACAAAATAAATTTGTTGCACCAGTTGGCACCATTGGTATGTATTAATATTATGATATGTCAAGAGACTTTTCATGATGCACTTTTTCCTCACCAGCCAATATGGTGATGCATTGTTCTAGCAAAAGACCATATCATACCAGCAAGCATTATGGGACATTGTGACATTATGTTTTGGATACATTTCACAGAAGGGTTTGTACACCAGTCAACACCATGGCTATAGTATGTTGTCAAACTTTAGAATACCTTTTTGTCATGGCATCGCAACGAAAATCATGGTACACTATCTTTCAAGATAGTAATATTATTAAAATCAGTAAAAGGTTGCTGTAGTTTCTTCTGAATTGTTGCATTAACCAGAATGCAAAAGTTCAAATAATCTTCATAATGCAGCTAGTCAGCTATATTATTTGAACAAGTGTTAAATAAAAATCTTACCTGATAAATGTAAGATTATTGTATCATGCGCATGAAAAACATTGTATGTCCAGTAATTATTTTATTATGACAGCATTAATTATTGAAATTTTTTTTCAGCATGAAAAATGTAATGTAGATACTAAATGCACACTTATATTCCATTTATAAAATGCAACAAACATATCCCCTTACATCTACAGCAACAAAGACATCGTTACTTAGGCATATGATATGACATTGTAAACTGTTCCACATTTAAAAGTAGTACTCTAGGAAGAGGTATGTTGGTGAGTCAGATCTCAGGGCTGAAAGAGAGTATGAGTGTCAATATTGTGGGCCAAAGAAATCTAGAGATCAAGTCCATAGTAAGAAGTGGAACCTGTACTTAATAGACATAAGTAAACTAGCAGAATGACAATCCATCTAATATGATGCAGGCAATTACAGATGGTGTTGTCGTTTAGAGAGTCACATGGCTAAATGGGAGCCACTGGCTCCAAAAGGATATTTGTGTGTTATTAATAAATGCTGTATATTGCTCTAAAATATATCGTGACTTTAAAAAAGGCCTAAACTTATCCACTGTTGGTATTGCCTTCAGGTATCTGCATTTATAAATATAAAATTTTGCTAGGAGAATAATAAAGTTCAAAGCTTTGTCAACCCCCTCAGTTTTACCAATGCCAAACAACACCATTTCTTTACATAGCTGGATTTCTTCTAAATAGTTCTGGTTATTTAACATATTCCACAGTTGGTCCCAAAAGGTTTTGCTTAATGGACAATGCCAGAATGTATGTTCAATGGTTTCTCTGTCTTGTTTACAAAAACAACAAGGAGATGTAATGAGCTTACATTTAAAAAAAAACGAGTTTGTGGGTACGATCCGGTGTAAAAATCGTACCTGAAACCATCTCAGTTGGGTATCCATAGTGGTATAGAAGGGCTTTTGAAATATATCAGCCCAGTCACAGTCTTTAAATTCAGCCTCCTATTTTCTAAGTGCAGTACGATAAGTTTTATTGCCTAGGATAATTTTTGAAACCTTCTTATTTCCTTTTCTAATAATAGCCCATGCCCTATTAACATGTTCATTCTGAGAGACTAACTGACAATTACATTTGGTTTGATATTGTTTTATAGATTGTATCAAACCCATGTAGGTTAAGAAGTCTGTGCTAACTAAGGCAGGGTACTTAACATAGAATTCATCAAGATTCTGAAATGTACCATTGACATTAGTGAGGTCCCCTATTTTTATGACTTTTGCATCCACCCATTTCTTAATATATATAACTTTTCTGTCTCTAATAATATTACCATTAAAGTGGATGAATTCCCCTAGAAATTCCTCACTGCATGTTGGAACACATTTGCGAATAAACTTTTTAGAATGCTTCATCACTTTTTGCCAGAATGGATTTTGAATGTTTTTCATTGCCAAATAGGCATATTTACCACCATAAGAATCAAGTTTCACTATCTCAGGAGAAATAGTTGACATCAGGCTCGTAAGACTCCCATTTTTATGTTTCAGCCGTCTTAGCCAGCTTATTTTGAGTGTGGCTATGAAAGAGTTAAGATCTAACATTTTTAGTCCTCCTTCCCGGTATGGTTTACAACTTACAGCTCTTTTGATTTTTGCAGGTTTTTCACTCCAAACAAAGGAAAATAATTTCTTATCAGTTCTTTGTATCACATTCAGGGGGGGATCAGGTAAGGTAGTTAACAGGTGAACTATTTTAGCTACTACTAGGGATTTCACTACTGTTATTTTCCCCAGAGGTGTTAAATACCTCTTTTCCCAACATTGTAGGGTTCTTGCCATTTCCTGTATTTTGTCCGTAAAATTTAAATTAACAATTTCCTCCATGTTTACAGAGAATTTAATATCCAGAATTTTAAAGATTCCAGGGTCCCACTAGAAATTCCTGTCTCTCATATATTTAATATGGCTATTTTTCATACTACCTATCCAAACTAGTTGAGTCATGTCATTGTTAACTTTTAATCCTGAGATGTCAGCAAATTTAATTAGTGTGTTAACCGCTTCATTAGAAGATTTTTCACTACCATCTAAAAAAACAAGTAGTATCATCTGCGATAAAAGCCAATAGCACTTCTTCCTCCTTTAACTTTATTCCCCTTTTATTATTATTATCATTAGTGACAGTACCTCAGTTCTTAATATACTTCATTTGTTCTTGTCTTTGGTCTCTAAAGTCCACAACAAGTATCACACTGCATTGACTTTCAGTGTCACGTGGATGCAAAGAGTCTGTAGATCACTTTTATATATGTCACTGTGTCTAATTACAAGTCAAAAGATGTTTGCACAAGAACCAATGTTGTCTAGGTCAATAAACAGGTTTTACTCTGGTATCTATGCTGTAAAATGTATTAATTATTTTATGGACTGTGGACACAGGATCTTAGATAATGTTTGTGTAAATAAAACATAGTCCATTCTTGCATATTTTAATATGTATTATTCACAAATGAGAATAAAATATTTATTTTAATTTTATAAGGTGAGTACATAAATGATGCAATAATGTCTTCATACCATTTCAATGTAAATATTTTTCTACTTCTAGCTTCATTTATATCAGAGATAATCGTTAAAGAATGCATAAATAATCATACTAAATGTTTATGGTAGTCAGGGGAGAGAGTTTTAGAGCCATTGCTATTCTCGGTTAATGCATTTAGAAGTGAGGTGCACATTTCCTCTTCATCACTCTCTTGCTTCCCTAGCACTCTGCATTAAAGATAAAAGAAAAGGAAAAATTAATCACACATTGTAAGTTCTTACTCTTAATAGTGTTTAAATGCCACTGATTATTTTATATAGAAAATAGTTTGTTTCTCAATCTGTTGGTAAAGTACGCTTGACGGTCAGAAATATTTAATATATAGAAGATAAATTTTAAAACAACAAGAGTTTTTATCAACATATTGTATACATTGGTGTTGAAAGATGCTCGACGTTCAATGGTTTGGTGGCAGCTGACTCCATGCTGACAATGAACGACTTTCACATTCGTGTATCAAAAATGGTTGCCAGGAAATACGCTTGCACAGAACATATTTTATAAAGCGATTTTTTTTATCCATTAAACCAAAAGAACGATGCACGAGGTCTCCATGTCAGCATAAACAACAAGAAAAAAGGGGAGAAACTACATGTGGCAGTGGAGTGATCCGACTACCTGATTGGTCGGTGCTTTTGAGAGGCCTGAAACTTCATTTTTTTTTAAACTCATATTCTTTTTAGGTGTGTGCACCTTTTTAAGCAAAGCTTTTTTTAAATTTCAAGTATATTTTACAAAAAGAAGACGATACTTTTTTGTTAGATAATAGTTTCTACATGATTTAAGTGTTACGTGCTTTAAGCAAGCGGAAGTAGACATCAAGCCATCTAGCGACAGTCAGCTTTTCCGGCTTGCCGTTAGCAGGTTGATCAGTACAGCAACAATTGTTGGTGAATAGTTCTGCCTCAGTTCTTGTGATTAACCAAGGATTTCTTCTCTTAAACTCGTCTACCCAGTTGTCACATCTGTCCGCCGAAGGTAAGTTTAAAGTTTCTTATTCTGTCATTAATTTAATATTTTTCATCTCTCCCCACGTCTGATTTTCTTTCCACATGCTTTGACAACACCATAGTGCGAAAAAACATACAACGGACAAGTGTGACAGCAGACATAGAGCACAAGTTGTTTGTTCACACGAGACCTGCTGCAGTCAGTCATCGCATGCTAGCTACCACGTGTCACTCACATTTGAATTTGAATTTACCCGCTCATTTTCTTGATACCAGCGAGAAAGCTCACATCACTAGAGCTCATGTCAACAGTTGTAGCTTAAGAGGCTACAAAGTCTTACCAGCACAATGATATATTTTGACATTTCTGCAGTTCAAGTGATATCAAAGTTTCTTGCAGTTCTCGATGTTTTCGAGAGTACTGTGACATTCCCATTTAGCCCCACCGTTTGATTTACTGACTACATCAGTCGATGTGACTGTTTTATATCCACGTGACTGTTTGGAATAGTTTCTCTTAGAGTTGTTATTGAATGCATTGTCCTGTTGAAAAGGGGTGTCTGTACTCCTATCTTATCTCTGTAAAGCTTCTGATTTAGTCAAAAACGTATTACCGTCAATAAATAGATAATCAAAAAAAAACAAAAACATCTTGAGTGCTGTCCCTAACTTGTAGCTCCCATCATACACCTGATGTCTTTCAAACAGCCCATGCACATGTCACTACAAATATTACAATTCATTTTTAACAGGTAACTTTGACTGTTGAGTATATTGATAGAAACTGTCGATGTTGCATATCTGATGCTTGATCTACCAGCAGTCGTAGTTGGTTTTAACATCTCGTGCTGTTGTATAGCAAGCACTGCTGTAGGAATAATATTTCTTCGGTTTACTGAAAGTCCAAGACTTGCTTGTACTGTATAAGTGACTGGATGACAATCGATTTTGAAATGTTTTGAGCAAATTCTTGAGTACGGTGTGGGCACGAAGTTCGCATGGCACGTTTGAACAAAGTGAATCCACTGGCGTTTGCTGCCATTATCTTTAGGATTTCCTCCATGAGTACAAACTAACTCCATCTGAGTGTCGAAGAGAACATTCAGCAACAGCACAATCTGTCCTGGTCAGTTTTCTTTTACCGAGGATTGCATCTTTTCTCTTCGACATTCGGTTAGCAAAACTTTTATTATCTGAGAAATTGTTTCCTTTGACTTTATTTCATTTAAAGGTGGAGTTGCACTTTAGGAACACACATGTTGTGTCGGTTAATGTCTATCAAAGTCGAACATTCTTTGTTGATGTAAATATTTCAGTTTGTTAAAGTTTATTATTATTAATTATATAAATTAATTAACAAACGCGTATCGTACCATTCGTGGCATATGAATGAAAACTACTGAATGTGACAGGGGTCGATAAAAAACGTAGAGAATAGTGTTGTTGAGGACAAAAAGCCAAATGCTACGTAAAATAGACAGGTTAAGTGGGAATGCCTAATGACGAAGTATAAGTAGGGGTCGGTGAGACATTTGCAAGCCTACTAGTATTTCGTTTCCTAAAGACTGAACAAAGCAAGCAGTCCGTCCGAGGTCAAAGGGTAACTGTGTGAATGGTCTGTCGAAGTAATGTTAGGTAAGGGGCAGAGAAGAACAGTGGAGAGAAAGAAGGTGATAATGGGACAATTCATTGTCGAAGCAGTTCTGACAAATTTTATGCCATATATTTTCATACATCACACAGGATCTATGCACGGTGCGACACAGGATGCGCTGGAAAGTCGACGTGCCAGACATACAAACGTGCCAGGACATTTGCTTTTAGAATTGTAAACCAACACTGGTCGTCACGCAGTAACGTCTTCTACCCCAGCCGTCTATCCCACCTCACATCAAAGGGTTAGCTACACCACAACAAGCGGCTACACATAAAGACCATTTCTGCTGTTTTGACCCCGTAACCCCAACGTTCATAATGGCGAAAAACAACGTTAGGAAGGGAATGAACCTAGGCACATAAGGGAGTCACATTAAGGAACCACACCACGTCAGAAATCAAGGTCATGGTCTACCTTGTCCAGGCATAGAAAAGAGAGCGCGGGGAAGCAACCCATGAGCTCGGGGAAGGTCATCAAGCTGACTGCGGTCGTCCGAGGGGCTATGAACTCTTCAAGGTCCAAGTAGGTGTCACGAACGCACGGACAGTGTGGACAGGTCACACACAACACACACTGACCTCACAGCCTTCTTCACGTGTCCTTTCACACAACAAAATACAAAGACCTGCACATGGGCTCGAACGTTTCTATTAATCGGGTGAACGTAAATCTATACTTTACTAAATAACAACAGAAAACTTCAGCACAAATATTCTACACTGAGTTTGCACCGAAACAAATATATCTAAGCAGTTGATATTAAAGTCCTTCAAGTTCTCTCTTCTTCTGTTGTTGGGGGGGGGGAAAGGGTCGACACGGCAAACAGTTCCCCTCTTTCAGTCTTGCTCTCTGGCGTTGATCATACGGACAGCCTACATTCACCAAATAACTCCGACAGTCTAACGGCAGACAAATGATCGAGTCAATAAAAATTCCACAGTAGGTAAATCCACACAGTTCTACGATCTTCTCAAGAGATCACACAGCAGTTGAGAAAATTAGTAAATCGAGGAACCACACAGATAATATTTCTCCACACAGTTCTACGATCTTCTCAAGAGATCACACAGCAGTTGAGAAAATTAGTAAATCGAGGAACCACACAGATAATATTTCTCCACACAGTTCTACGATCTTCTCAAGAGATCACACAGCAGTTGAGAAAATTAGTAAATCGAGGAACCACACAGATAATATTTCTCCACACAGTTCTACGATCTTCTCAAGAGATCACACAGCAGTTGAGAAAATTAATAAATCGAGGAACCACACAGTTAATATTTCTCCACACAGTTACTCTTTCTCCATACAGTTAATATTTCTTTACACCGTTAATATGTATCCACACAGTTACTATTTATCCACACAGTTGCTATTTCTTCACACAGTTAATATTAATCCACACAGTACTATTAATTCCAACCTCTGTACCAAATTCCTCTTTCTCCCAGACGCTCACGTCTGCTTCTCCTTCCAATTTCTAAACAACGCCCCCTATCAACATTCAAACCAGGGGTCATAATCGCTATTCAATCAAGGGCGACAACCTCGTTACTTCGACGTTCATGGGTGGTAACACATGTTCATAACATTCCTCCCCTCCTACAAAAAAAATGTTCACATTTTTGCCTAACTACAACTGTTACGTTGTACGAAAAGATTATTTTACAGCCCTATGAAATTTCTTGATCCATTTCAGCCCTTGAAAAGGCATCGGCTAATTTATTAGTGGTCCCCTTAATCGGCTGAATATCAAACTTAAACTCCTGGAGGGCTAAAGCCCACCGCATCACTCTGGCATTCTTATAAGGATTAGATGTGAGGAACGATAGGGGCTTGTGATCAGTATGTAGGGTAAACTGTCTCCCATACAAATATCTAGACAGCTTCAGAACAGACCATACTATGGCCAAACACTCTCTTTCTACTGTGCTGTATCTCTTCTCTCTATCCAGTAATTTTCTACTCACATATATGACGGGTAAGAAACTGTTCTCAATGTTGTAGGTGAAGAGGGCTGATGGAACTTCTGCACGTCGAGGGTATTGTTTTAGCATGTTTATGTAGTAGATCTTCTGGTTTAATCATTTCCTTGAATATATCGATTACTTGTTCACTTTTTTTTCACTTCTTTATAGATTTAGACAACTCTTCTGCTGTGGTATCCGGTTCACGACGATAGGCGATCAAAGTGTGTTTAAAGTTTTTTTTTTACAAGAGCAGATGGTGTTGCTGTTTTTCTTTTCTTGCGAACTCTCGTGATTTTCATCCTTTTGTTCTTGCCTACCAGTTCGAAGCTCAGCAGTAGGTATTGTAACTCCTTGAAAAGTGTTACATTGGAGTCCTCTACAAATGCCTGTTCTTTCTTGGTTGTCCCCAGCCCTGTTATGGGTTCTGTGAAACTCTTCTGATGGATTTCACGATCTTTTGACAAGATGCCAATGAGTATCTTCTTCTCTGCTATGTCTTCTACTAACTGGCGTTTCAATCCCAGATATTCCTTTTGAGTTTCTCTCCTATCACCAGGTCTTTGTTCGAATTCTCTCATTTGCTTTGTCAAACGTTCCACGGCTCGGTTAGCCTCCACACTGTTTAATTTCTCGACTTCCAGAGATCCTTCCAGGTCTCTAACACGAAGCTTTAAGCTTTCTGAGTTGAATTTCGTTTCCAGATGAGCTGTTCTTTCTGCCTCGATGTTTCCTTCCAGAGAATTCAATCTTGTGATAGTATTATCAAGATCTTTCCTGAGTCTTTCCTCTCGTTCTTTGAAGGTTCTGATATCTGCTGAGGCTTTCAGTAGGTCTTCAGATTGATGCTTACGTCTCAACTCCAATTCATGAATCTTTTCTTTCAACTCACCAATGGTCGACTTCTGTTGTTGGCACAGTACAGCTAATCGATCTCTTTTCTTTTGGTTAACATCCATCTCGGCCTTGAGTTGAGCAATTTCTCTGTCCCTGATCTCTAACTGCAGTCTACACTCACGACCTTCTGCATCTTCTTTTATGTTCTCTAGTGAGGAATCGCTTTGCTGTAATTCCATTCGGTTGTTCTTCTTTATATTCCATTGAACTGGTGGTAGAGTTAGGGGTTGAGGTCCCTGCATCTGGCGTTGGAATTGCGCGCGTGTGGTAACCGCTGCTGTTGGTTCTGACTCTTTCTCTTGTACATCAAATACCACCCGTTTTGTACCTCTCGTGTTTCCAATGATTAGATCGACAACTGGATTTTCGATGACACAACATTTCAGGTCTCCATTGAAGAAAGGTGTCTCTACTGGAACACGTGCTAGAGGGAAGGTTTCAACGTTTCCACCAAAGGTAATACAAGATTGTTTCCCGTTCAGTCGGTCTTGAGGTTGAACCAAGGAGGCTCGTATACCGGAGATGGTTGCACCTGAGTCGCGTAGCACCTTAACTTGCTGTCCCCTAATCCGTCCTGGATACAGATGTAGTTTACCCAATTCCTCCTCGTCGGTGACTGAACACATAGTAGCAACGTTGGCTGGGGTTGGGTTGCTCTCATTTTTCCGATTTCCATTTGTGTTATCTTGGGGTCTATAGCTTGGACAAACCTTCGCTATATGTCCAAGTCCTCCACAGTTGAAGCAACGTCGTGGTGGTTTCCAACGATCAGGATGACAAGGGCTGTTTCGATCATATATGGTCGTTGGTGCTTCCTTCGGAACTGTTCTTATTGGTGGGGAGTGGGGTGGAGTCCTCCATGATTCATTCCTTCTGTAGGGAGGAGTATTTCGTTGTCTTGAAGATCGAGGAGAAGTAAATTGGTGTCTGTCCTGCTTTGGGCGAGCTGGCGGTGAAGAAGGAGGAGTGGCTTGTCCCACATTTGCGAACATGATAGTTTCTGTTCGTCTTGCCGGAGATTTCTGGGGGTGTGCTTGGCGATAACGTTCAGCACTGTCAATCATTTCATTAGCGTTCTGAAAATCTCTTTCTCTCAGAAATACGGCTAAATCTCTAGATACACTTTGCAGTATTTGTTCTCTGACTAGCAGATCATGCAATCCTTCATAAGTTTTTTGGACTTTGGATAAGTCAATCCACCTGTTGAACAATCCGATTAGTCGGGCTTGAAAAGAATGCATTGACTCTTGAGATTGGGGTTTCACCGATCTAAATTTTTCTCTGTATCCTTCGGCTGTGCACTGAAACTTGAGTAATAGTTCTCTTTTGAGCACATCATAATCCACGGGGCCCTGTACACATAGGTTATCATATAGCTGGAGGGCTTCTCCGTGAAAAGAAGTGGCGATTTGTAATGGCCAGATATCTCTGGTCCATTTAAGGGACTGCGCCTGAGCCTCAAATCGATTCAAAAATGCGTTGATATCGTCTTCGTCCTCTTTGAAGGCGGGGAGTTTATGTGTGAGTCCTTTTGGGGTTTGGTTCCCATTACTCCTCGTCGCGCTGGAATCGGTCTCTCTCTCTAAACGTAGTTTCTCTAATTCGAACTGACGCTCGGCCTCTCTTTCTCTTGCGGCCCTTTCAGCTTCTTTTTCTTTATCTATCCTGTCAGCTTCTTTTTCTTTGGCTATCCTGTCAGCTTCTTTTTCTTTCTCTCTGGCTAATCTTTCTGCTTCTTTCTCTCTGGCTAATCTTTCTGCTTCTTTCTCTCTGGCTAATCTTTCTGCTTCTTTCTCTCTGGCTAATCTTTCTGTATCTGTCCTGCCTTTCAATGCACTGAAATACATACTTTGTAAGGGCTTCTTCTTTCAATCCCAACAGTTGTCCTTCTTTCATAAAGTCGGCTACCTCCCTAACGGATTCAGCCATGGTTAACACCTCTCCAACACAATTACTCTACTATGTTTACAAAACGGGAGCACCCTACTATCTAAGCTTCTAATAAGGCAGAAAATACAACCAGAATTGCAATAAGTCTAAGCTACTGGCATGTCAACATCAATCAGGCAAAAAAAAATTATCTTCAAGGAATGCAACTGGGTTACAAAATAACATCAATATCAGTCTTAACTTGTTCAAAACTAGTCACTCAGATTTCTAGATCTATTAACAATCCTAAAGTACCGTACGAGTACATCAAAATAATCCAAGGGCGACAACTTATTCAAACATCCAATGACTTCACATAAATTAATAAGTGAACACACAAGGCCCAGAATTATTTTTTTTTTATAAAAATAAAACAAGACAGATAACTACAGGATAGAGAACATCCACTCTCACTTTCGGTTTCTGCATACACTTTCACACAGAATAGTGAGCTTGGAAAATAAAGACGAGAGGCAAAGTAGAAACAGAGGCTAATTCCTTACTACGGGTAGAACTTTACACACCCGTAGACCCGTGAAGCTGGAGACGGGGAGACTGCACCACGCCCAACATGTAACACTTAAACACTGAGCAAATATAAATAAGTACAACCGCTTTGCAAAATTCTCAAAGATAAATAATTAACTGCCAACCTTCTACCACTAAGTCCCAGGGGAATCACAAACACTGAATCGAAGACACACTTTCACCCGACTCTGTACCAAACGAAACAAACCCACGACAGATCACGTCGGGGTCACCAATGTCACGAACGCACGGACAGTGTGGACAGGTCACACACAACACACACTGACCTCACAGCCTTCTTCACGTGTCCTTTCACACAACAAAATACTAAGACCTGCACATGGGCTCGAACGTTTCTATTAATCGGGTGAACGTAAATCTATACTTTACTAAATAACAACAGAAAACTTCAGCACAAATATTCTACACTGAGTTTGCACCGAAACAAATATATCTAAGCAGTTTATATTAAAGTCCTTCAAGTTCTCTCTTCTTCTGTTGTTGGGGGGGGGGGAAAGGGTCGACACGGCAAACAGTTCCCCTCTTTCAGTCTTGCTCTCTGGCGTTGATCATACGGACAGCCTACATTCACCAAATAACTCCGACAGTCTAACGGCAGACAAATGATCGAGTCAATAAAAATTCCCCAGTAGGTAAATCCACACAGTTCTACGATCTTCTCAAGAGATCACACAGCAGTTGAGAAAATTAGTAAATCGAGGAACCACACAGATAATATTTCTCCACACAGTTCTACGATCTTCTCAAGAGATCACACAGCAGTTGAGAAAATTAGTAAATCGAGGAACCACACAGATAATATTTCTCCACACAGTTCTACGATCTTCTCAAGAGATCACACAGCAGTTGAGAAAATTAATAAATCGAGGAACCACACAGTTAATATTTCTCCACACAGTTACTCTTTCTCCATACAGTTAATATTTCTTTACACCGTTAATATGTATCCACACAGTTACTATTTATCCACACAGTTGCTATTTCTTCACACAGTTAATATTAATCCACACAGTACTATTAATTCCAACCTCTGTACCAAATTCCTCTTTCTCCCAGACGCTCACGTCTGCTTCTCCTTCCAATTTCTAAACAACGCCCCCTATCAACATTCAAACCAGGGGTCATAATCGCTATTCAATCAAGGGCGACAACCTCGTTACTTCGACGTTCATGGGTGGTAACACATGTTCATAACAGTAGGAAAGGTTCCCCTTCGTTGTCTTACAGAGTTTCTTCAGTACCCGCAGGCCCTCGCTCCGGTTAAATTTGCAGGAGGCCAGGGTGGCCGCTCGCAGCATTGGCTGCCGTTCCAGCAGCGAACACAGCGCTTGCACGATCTGGGCAATGACAAAGCAGCTGATCATACGATGCCATCAACACTCAGGGAGGTTCTGCGTCCTGTAGGTTTTGCTTTATTTTATTAAAGACCGACCTGAATGGTTTTCGAAGTTTTCATATATCGGTAGATACTGTTGATATAAACCTAACCTGCAAATGTTAGCTTCCAAAACCCATCCATTAATTAATTATCCGCTACGATTCTCACTTACGATAAACAAGCGTCACTAACAGTGTACTACGTCACAGTAGTGCATCATTCACAACACTGACAGCCGTCAACACCAAACAGAGAGAAAGAGAGAGAGAATGAGCGACAGTTTGGGTTTTTTGGAGTCTACAGTTCTCATGTTTCTGAAAAGCTGCTACTTTAGCACGAGAAAAGCAGACTTAAACTTTCGAATAAACCCAACTGTCGCTCACTCTCTCTCTGTTTGGTGTTGACAGCTGCCAATGTTGTGAATGGTGCTCTACTGTGACGTAGTACACTGTTAACGGCGCTCGTTGATCGCAGGTGCCAATCGCGTACTTTGCTAGCGGATAATTAATTAACGGATGAGTTTTGGAGGCTAACATTTACAGGTTAATTTTATATCGCCTATATCTACCGATATCTGCAAAAAAAAAAGCAAATCATTCAGGTTGGTCTCTAAAAGCAAACCTAAGTCAATCACAAAGTTACGCTCAATGTTGCTGGCATGTTAGATTATTCAAGTGTCAAAAGCTTGTTACAAACAGGCTGAGAATTCTGATTTTTTTATAACTTTTTTGTTATAGAAACGTTCACGTTGATTGACCTAAATTCCAGTTATTGATGTCACTTGAGCCCGCAGAGAGCTTCCAGCATATGGCAATGACTCGTTTTCGACTGCGCATCTACTTGTTTCGTCGCGGAAAAAAATGAAGCCTTCACCTCTGTTAAAAAGTTTGTACCGGGCGAAGGGACTTTTCCGCTCAGAAATAATTATCTTCTAATGAATTAAGCCCATTCATTTGAAAATAATTTTGCGGTCGGCTCAATCTTTAACCTTAAGAAAACGGCGTTAGCATATGGCAATAATTATTTCTTGTGATTTGATCTTGCTGGGAAAACATCATTTTACCCTGCTCACCAAGCTGTGACTGGCTTTTTTCTTACATGTACCCTGCATAAGACAGGCCGAAGCACTTAAAATTCATTGCCACTTTACCTTTTTACTTTTTAAAAAGTAAAACATTGATAAAGAGAGGGCTAGAGAGAGTGACTGAGGTAGAGCGATTTTTATTTCCAGAGCGATTCTCCTACAAAAGGAGAGATTTTAAAAATGAATACGGTAAACAAAAATAACAAAGACATAGAATGACTCTTTCCCTCTCACGCACGCACACACACACACACACACACACACACACACACACACACACACACACACACACACACACACACACACAGAGTTGGGGGAAAGAGCACCTCTTTACGATAGTTGGAAAACCTCCGGTCGAAGAAGATATCCAGGTGTATAACCTCGATAGACAGGAGGCTCAATGCAGTGCACTTGTTGGCCTTGGAGACGAACGTTTCGAAGGACCGTACCATGCGGCTGATGCCGCCGTGGTCTTGCCCCCCAAACTCCAGAATGACGTGCTGTACGTGGTATCCGTGGTGGCGGAAGAAGTCGCCGTAGTGAAACTGACGGTAAATGAAGTCTCTCTTTCCTTTGAAAACAAAACGGCGGGTTCTCCAAAGGGACGCCAGACCAAGGACTCTCTGCCAGGCCCTGCAGACTAGGGAGGCTCTACACCTGTCCCCGTCGTCCAGGTAGTGGAAGACGTTTACCAGGATCTCCTGGGGGACGTTGTTCCACGGTAGAGAATGGTCTTGACCTGACAGATCGTCCATGCTGTTTCAACGACTAAAAATATTCTTGTGACGACAAATGCCTGCTCAGAACACCGACTACGTCAAAGTTGAAACTAAATCATACGTCAGGCCAGAGTGAGGGAGAGATGACGTAGATGTCTAAATATAATCTCAATGTTTGATCAGGTGTCCGAAAGGTTATACAGTAATATCCAAACCGGAGATACAATGTCAGTGCATTATAAGGTGTCCACAAGGTTGTACAGTAAAATCCAAGACAGACAGACAGACAGACAGACAAAAATATGTGTGGGTGTTCACATCAAACCCTAAACCGCGTTTACAAACCGATTAAGGATAGAACTGAACACTGCAACAAGTCCACAATAACAAAAAGGAATTGCCATGGCGGGTACGTGCCGCTAAGCCTTATTTATAAATATCACCACTGACTAGCTAACAGGTTTGCTGATGACTCTGCCTTGCTGTCGTTTCTGTATGACAATGAACATGTTCACAGTGGCGCTCTTCCTGACTTTGTCCACTGGTGAGACGAACATTTCCTTGTCTTGAACGCCTCAAAGATTAAGGAAATCATCTTCGACTTTCGGATGAACAAGCCTGAGACAGTCATCAGTACTATCCATGATGATGCCATCGAGGTAATAGACTCTTACAAATATTTAGGTATCATCTTCGATAATAAGATTAAATAGAACATCAACACAGACATGATCCTGTGATTCCAGTCGACACCGCCTGTACCTCCTACGGAAACTTAAATCTTTCTCTGTCAGCTCTGTCATCCTCACTCGGTTCTATCAGTCCTTCATTTAAAGTCTTATCACTTTTTCTTTCATCTCCTGGTTCCACAACCTCTTCCAAGGGAACAGGAATAGTCTGGTCTCCCTCGTTAATATCTGTTCCAAGATCACCGGAATCAGGCAGAGGGACTTGGCAGCTTTCTGTCATCAGCAAATCCTTAGGAAGGCATCCTACATCCTCTCTATTTCTGATCATGTGTTGACACGTGAGTTCTCACTCTTGCGGTCTGGCTGTATGTACGCGATGCCTGTTTGCAAAACCAATCGTCACCACAATTCATTCCTGATCAACTCTACTGGCCGTTATATTCTATTAACCTGAGGTGACCTAAGGTCACCAATTGTACCTACTGTTGCTGGGAATGTGTGTGAGTGAATGCGCGCGCGAGAGAGAAATTATTCCAACATGTATGTGTGTAAGTATCTCTTCAATATCATGTATATACTGCGAGTATGAGCACTAACTGGAATTGCCCTTTGGGGATAAATAAAGTTGTATTGTATTGTATTTTTTCGTCTCGCCTGATGGGTTGCATTCAGTGTTAAGTGCAGGCGCCACTTTGCCTTCGTGCTTCGTAAACTGATGTGAGTGGCTCATTCGGGTTGCTGCAGGTGCCATGACAGTTTCACTATTTGACTTTCGTTACGTTTTGTGTCTGCTCTCATTCTAGATAGTAAACGTTTGCAAGCGAGTATCAGGACATGAATAAAAACAAGCAAACAAACAAAATAGGGCCGAATAGGACCGCCGGGCTATTAACACGTATGCGGCCATCGCGCTCTGGGAGTATAGCGGACTGCGTCTCTTGTTTGTTTATTGTTGTTTATTTAGTTGGAAAGTGCTTCCAACTTGCGGTGAATTCGCACTACGGGGGGAAAGGGAGGGGGGAGGAAACCGGAGTACCCGGAGAAAACCGCCGCCGCCCAGCCCTGCGAACAGGTGTCACATACAGAGAGTGTCCAGAGACGAGATCTGAACCCTGAGCCGCTCACTGCAGTGGTGACAAGCGAGTGTTTTAACCACTACACTACCGGGGGCCCGAGCTGCGTCTCTTTGCAGAACTCATTCAACTTATCGAGGAGGGTTGAGTCCTCGTCAAATGGCGGTAGTCTCTTCCTGTAGTCGCTCACAGTTTGCGAGCTACCAGACTGAAGCTGACACTAGCGTTTGCTTGCACTTTAGTAAATCGTTGTTTCAGGACTTGATTAAGCGAGTTGAAATGCGCAGCTCCCTACAGAAGACGATGTAGGCGTGTTAGGAACATGGGTTACCACCCCTGAACGTAGATGCAACAACGTTGTCGCCCTTGTGTCTTTTGTATTAGTAGGGATTGTCACCCCTGAATTTGATGTTTAGATAGAGGGCGCTGATTAAGAATTGGAAGAAAAGCAGAATTGAGAGTGTCGTGAATACAAGAAAATGAGAGAGGTCAGAATGTTTTAACTGTGTGGAATATTAACTGTGTGGAATGCTATTAACTGTGTGGAATATTTTTAACTATGTGGAATATTAACTGTGTGGAATCCTACCAACGCGTGGATTTTTATTGATAAGCGACTGTGTGGTTCATCGCTTTACGAAATTCCCACCTACTGTGTGTTCTCCTGGGACGATTTTATAACTGTCTGGATTAAGCTTACCTACTGTGTGAATTATTCTTGACTTGAACACTCATCTGCCGATAAGACTGTCGGAGTTGTTTCGTCGATTTATGCTGTCTGTGTGATCAACGCCAGTGAACAAGACTGTATGAGTGGAACTGTCTGCAGCGTCAACCCTCCCCCCACCCCACCAACAACAGCAAGTCGTATAGGACCCGTCATCAAGGAAGAGAGTGTATGTCCCGTCATCGAGGCAGAGTGTGTATGTGAGAGAACTTGGGGAAAAACAAATTTTTAATATAAACTGCTTGTTGACATTTGATCTGGAGTGGACTCAGTGAAGGACCTTTTCTGTGTGATTATTATAAGCATTTTAATTAGAGAAGAATATATGGGAGGAACTTGCCATTTGTTATTTAGTAAAAGAATGTATTGTTAGTTCACCCGCTTATTAGAAATGTTTGAGCCCACGTACAGGTCTTAGTGATTTGTTGTCAGAAAGAACGTGTGGGACACAGTGTTTGCTGGTGTGCTGTGTCTGTGGAGTCTGTGTGTGTGTGTGTGTGTGTGTGTGTGTGTGTGTGTGTGTGTGTGTGTTCCCAACAACTGGTGACCACCAACGTGACCTGTCGTGGGTTTGTATCGTTTGGTACAGAGTCGGGTGAGAGATTCTCTTTAGATCTCGTGTCTGTTCTCTCCCCTGATCTAGGTGTAGTTGTTGAACTAGGGTGGTTTTAAATATTGATAGTTGTTTAATGCTGTTAATGTTTATGTGTGTGGCACTTGGTGCAGTCTCCAGCTTCACGGGTCTACGGGTGTGTAAAGTTCTACCCGTAGTAAGGAATTAGCCTCTGTTTCTACTTTGCCTCTCGTCTTTATTTTCCAAGCTCACTATTCTGTGTGTGAAAGTGTATGTAGTAACCGAAAATGAGAGTGGATGTTCTCTATCCAGTAGTTATCTGTCTTGTTTTATTTTTATAAAAAAATATTCTGGGCCGTGCGTGTTCACTGGTTACTTTATGTGAAGTAATTGGAGGTTTGAATAAGTTGTCGCCCTTGGATTATTTTGATGTACTGTAGATCTAGAAATTTGAGTGACTCGTTTTGAACAAGTTAAGACTACTATTGATGTTATTTTGTAATCCAGTTGCATTCCTGGAGGATAATTTTATGTCTGATTGATGTTGACATGACAGTAGCTTAGACTTATTGCAATTCTGGTTGTACTTTCTGCCTTATTAGAAGTTTAGATAGTAGAGTGTAAACATAGTAGAGTAATTGTGTTGGATAAGTATCAATCATGGCTGAATCCATTCGGGAGGTAGCCGATTTTGTGAAAGAGGGACAACTGTTGGGACTGAAAGACGAAGCCCTTACAAAGTATGTATTTCATTGCATTGAGAGGCAGGAGAGATATACTCAGAGATTAGCCAAAGAGAAAGAAGCAGAGAGATTAGCTAAGAAGGAAGAAGCTGACATGATAGCTAGAGAAAAAGAAGCAGAGAGAACATTTGAGTTGGAGAAACAGAAGATGAGTTTAGAATCAAGGCACGACTCTTCCTGCCACGAGCAGAGATACGCTATCCCAGAGGAGCATATTCCAGAATTACCCATGTTCCAAGAAGATAGCTGCGACAAATACGCTTATTTATGTAGATTCGAAACACAAGCCCGAATATTGAACTTGTCAGCAGAAATGTGGCCCCTATATTTGGCCCTTCACTTGCAAGGCCGAGCTCTGGATGTGTACTACACCTTAAATGTCAAAGGCGAAGCTAGCTATGAACAATTAAAACAAGAACTAATAATGACGTTTCAGGATACCGAAGATGGATGTAGGGAGAAATTCCGAACTGTGCGTCCCCAGGCAAAGAATTCTATGACTTTCTTGCTCATCAGATTGGATTAGTTGACCGCTGGATTTCCCGAGCAAACATCCCAAAAGACTATGATCATCTGAGAGATATAATCATTAGAGAACAATTTTATCAGAGTGTGTCGACAGACCTAGAGGTGTTTCTGCGAGAAAGTGACTTACCAACACCTGCAGCTTTGGCAAAGACCGCCGAGTGCTCTCGGCAGGCACACCCTAACAAGTCCTGAGCGAGGCAGAACGAAGCCACCATGTTCGTCGATGTATAGGCTACAGCTTCCAACCATCATCGCCCACTAATCAGTCCAAGAGAGATAAACAACGGATAACACCACTGAAGAAATTAAACTACAAGAATCCAACCTATCGATAGGGAAGAGGATATACACCCCCACAGCGGTCAGAGCATGATGACCAGTGCCATCCATCACGCTGGGCTCCTCCCAGACAGTGTTACCAGTGTCAACAATTCGGTCACATAGCCCGAAATTGTGGAGTCTGTGTGTGTCCGTGTTCCCCAACACACTTTACACAAAAATTGGTAAGTGAACGACTTTATGTACTCATTTGATGTCCATATCATCATCACTAGGTCTGCTGTGTAGTCAACTGACGTTAGTTGTTGGTATTTTACCTGCCTGCCGTATGGCAAAACGAAAACATTCCCCATCCGCTGGGTGAATCGATTCTTGAATGTAACGCTTTTATGTATCTTGGCCTTTTTTTTCAAAACTATTGCTCGCTTGCTGCATCCTTAATCTTAAATACACGTAATATGAAAACTGAAAAACGATAAATGACCAGCATCAACACGCGAGCGCGCGCACACACACACACACACCCACACACACACACACACACACACACACACACACACACACACTGTAACACTGTAAACTCGTTTTATTTAGCTCTCTCATATTAACGATAGTAGGTGTTTTAGCTGTTTCTTCGGTGTCAGTCAGGGTGCGCTCTATGTACAATTGCATTTTTACGCTTAACAGCCTCGCCATGCTGAATGTTTGGTTGTGAAATATTTTCCTCAGCTCTGCCACGGACTTTGATCTCCACCTTATATATATTATTCTAAGCTTTAGCCGCTGCATACATGTGACCGATGTCACAGATATGTGATGTTTAATGGAACAACTGTGTACTAGCTACATATTCGAAACATATGAGGGAGGCAGTGAAGATTGTCGTTACACCGTGATTACATAATTACCATCTGGCTTAGACGGACACAGAGACCGATTGGTCTTCGCAGCTCTGTTAGGGTCATTTTGTTCTGCCGCACCCATCCTCCCGCTAGGCTGGTCCTCGCACAGCTGACTCAATTAAAAATAAATGTTTACCTGTCAGAAAGACTTAAAGTGAGATGTGAGGTTACACACGAGATTTACCGATGTCTCCATAGTGCAATGCACGGACCGTGGTGTAGAGGTTACGTGCTGTGCCGCTTGTTGACATGTAAAGCGTTCGAATCTCGGGTAACGTTCGGATTTTTTTGTTCTCTAATATGATGAATTCTCTGTCAAGCTTTACATGAAGACCCATTGATTGCCAAGCGAAACCATATAATCTAGCTGTGTAAAGTCTTATCAATAGACACTTACATAATCTCTACTATCATACATTGATATCGAAATGTAGATATTTTTAGACTCACGGGTGATAAAAATTGCTTTAGTATGGTAATAATACTTATTGCTTTTGGAAGAGGATATTTTTCATTTGTTGAGTGTGTGTTTCTTGTCTCAAAACGAACAATTCCTAGCCATTGTGAGAATAAGTTGTTTTTTACATGCCTTTATGAAATGAAATACATGTGAGAAATCATTTCAAACCGTCGAGCTAGAGTCAAGGAGGGGTATCGGTAAAGTTCACTCGCCCATGACACTAATACTACCAGTTATAGTCCTACTTGTTGTACACCTATGATGACTATTGTACTACCAGTGACGCCATTGCCACGACTCACAGAACAAAACTAAAATTTCTTTTCATTATTTTAACTTTGTATTAATCTGTGACGTAACAGTTCCTACAGGTACGAAAGTTACCTGACTTACCATGTGGTCTGCGGGTCGGGCTACTGAAAGAAATCATTATTACCTAGGTAATATCGACTCATTATAGGATATAACTTCGCTATCCGTAGCATTATATTTCCTAGTTGTGTAGCCTCCCTTAGCCAATGCGATTTATTATAATAATGAACATTTATATCGCACTTTTCCAACGATTTGTTCAACGCGCTTTACATGAATAGAATAAATTTGAAAAAAACAAAAAATGGTGTCAAGAGGATTATAGCAGAAAATATTGATCTTTTAATATTTAGGTCTATTATCTTAATCATATCATGTTTGTCTATACCACAATATTTATTATTTTTGTCTATAGTTTGCTGCTTCTTATGATTTTTCTTTTAAATCGAGTGAATGTCGCGGTCATGATGATGATGATGATGATGATGTCGATTTATATTGCGCATGTATCCATTCAAAAGAATGCTCATTGCGCAGCAAAAACAGAAGACAAGAATACAATAAAAGAACAGGAAAGTAAAAAATAATAAAGACAGAAGTAATCTAGGTTGTTTAAGACGGATCAATGCCAGTGTTAGGAAATGGTTAAAAGAAGAAAACATCACATTAGACTTAAAATTAAAAAGACATCACCACAATAATATTGACAGTAAAAACATGGTATTATGATCTCTGTATACGGCGCTGACACTGAAAACACGAATTAACGTCTTGACTGATGTTGGCTGACACAACCACACAACAGTCGACAACAGCCACAACTGATAGAGAGGCAGGGGAACCACAACAAGACATAAAATCTCAGGTCAGTCAACTCCAGGTATTTCCTGGTCTCAGTCTCATTGTCTTACAGACAGTCACGTGCACTGGAGGTGGGGTCGGAAAAGGGAGATTTGTTTTCTCTATTAAATAAAATGGTCAGGTTGTGACAGGTGATGATGTAGTATTAGTTCAGTAAGATGTGCTCAGACAGGTTACGACACGTGATCGTGTACTGTTGCTTCAACAATCTGTACTTAGTCTCGTGGTAACAGGCAGTTTTTAAATTCTTTCTGTTGCTTACGTCCGTTATGTTGGGCAAGTTTTTCTCAAACCGTTAACATTGGAAGCGTCCATTTGTATTAACAGGTGTGTTGACAACATGTTGAATAGATTTTGACTTGACATCCTGACCAACGATATAATCCGCGCGCACACACACAGCTTGCCACTGTGTCATCAAGATGACATGAGACTTGACTAGACCCATGAAGACATTTTATTTTAGACAGGTCTACAGTGTGACGTCATCAACTACAGCGTCTAACCCTACCCCTGAGGTTGAATAAACAAAACACAGTGTGCAGGATGTTGTTGGTGACATTAGTTGTTGTGTAAACTGGGACACAGTTTTTAGCACGTGATGTGAGACTAATAATACGTCATGTGTATGGGGTCCTAAGTGATGACGTCAGATGACCAGCTATAGGTCGTTACGGGAGACAATCACCAGTTGTGACGTACACCGGGACATGTGGTAAAATGGGGTAACACTAACATTAACATTAATATCCAGACACACGACGACTTTTCTATCCAGACCATTAACACGCTCTCCATTCGCCATCCACACCACGTCACTGCGGGCCGTGGCCACGTCCTCGATGTCATCATCCGTCACAACACGCACTGGAATACTCGCTTCTTTAAACGCCTCCACCATACCCAAGTCGTCAGTAGCGTAACCCCAGTACAACACCAACACGTCTCTCCACTGCAGGCATGTTGTGTCGCCGCTGATGGAGGTGACGGTCGTGGTTGTTGTCGTGACATTCCCTGTTAACATTCAAAGTGAGTTTCTTCTGTAAGTCACATGTCGGATATAGTCGTACACACTGACAGACACAGAAATAGGTATACACAATGAAGTTATCACGTGATGACGTAACATAACAGACACACGTGACTGTTTCTCACCTGCTTGTTATTTATCATACCGTTAACATTTTAACTGTCAACAGATGTTACACGACACAATACTTAACACCTACCCGTAACACCAACACGGAGACTGCGTAGGAAGCTGGCCACCTCACGACCGCACGTGACACAGTTAACTGGGTTGTGACCTGAGTGACCCTGACCTCGGTGATACAGTCGTCTGACTGGCGGGCCGTCTGTGTGGTCGGGCACACCACACTCACTGTACGGCAGGACACCACCACTTTTGATAAACTTATCCTGCTCAACTTCCCTGACGACGGTCGGCGGAGAGCGGAGGGGTCTGGTTAAATATTCCTCTTGCCAGCCGGCGGGTGCGTCTCCATAGAAACAATTTGCCGCCCAAAGATGGAGACGAGGAACTTGTGTCAGCAACTTGTTACACAAAGTCTGGAAATGTTTTGGCCTGTCACAGACATGAGTGTTTTAGAGAGGATGAGAGACACGTGTTACACTGTGTACTGTCACTAATATGTGTTTATATGTTTGTGTATCATGTAGTACGTCATCAATTAATGACGTCATCATAAACGCCATGTAAATGACGTCAAAATAATGAAACGTGTTGCTACACAATCTGTGTAACAGCCGATTTAACACAACAAATCTACTTTTAACTGCATCACAACACCTTCATCACGTGTCACAACCATTGAGGATTATCACCTGTTAAACACCTGGTGGTGATTATGAGATACATGCGAGCGCCATCTACCTGTGTGTCTATCATCACATCACACGCTGTAGTACTCACCTCACCACTTCATCAGCGATGACGTACAACGACCCTCCACTCGCCGCCTGTGACAAGTCGTTGACGGCCTTCTCCACGTCTTTACCCTTAAAATCAAGATCATACAGTAGGAGGTGAGGCTGACCGGGTGATACACCTGCTGACTGTTGTGTGTTTACTGTCTGCAGCAACAAGTGGTACAACATGATGCACGCTGCACGACTCTTATCACAAGTACTCACAACGTAGACGTGGTGACCACATCGCACCCACTGTATGCCCATGAGCAGCAGCACCACGGTTTTTCCTGTGCCGGGCGGTCCGGTGACAAAGAGTCTGGGAGGCGCCGTGTTGAGCAGGTGAAGTTGCTCCGGGAAGAGTGTTATTACAGCAGTATAGCACTCTCCTGTACACCACACGGCCTGACCCAGGGTCTAGACACTCACACGTGGAGGACATGTACATGGCACACTCACTGTTGTCGCCGGACCACAGAATGTAGTAAGACAACAATGATATGTTTTACAAGAATAATTAATAATAAGTACAGTAGAGAGAGTATTGTAACACAAAAAAGGAGACTGAGGACCCAGGAAAAACGAATCCAGGCATTGGAGAACAAGTGCCTGAGGAGGCTGCTCCGGATCTCAAACAAAGAACACAAAGCCAACGACTTTGTACAAAACAAGATGGCCACCCTCGTAGGTCGTCCTGTACAGGACTTGCTGATTATTGCCCACAATAGGCAAGAGTGGCGGGCCCTGTCAGCTGCGGCGTTTATCCATGTGCTCCCCCTAACACCAGATGCCAGGCAAGGGAGACTTACTGATTGATTGACCCGACTTTTTTTCAATGCAAAAAGATCCCATCAAACCAAAGTAGCTACAATGAGACTTAATGAAGAATATCTGACTAGATTAAAAGAATTCCCAACACGCGCATGTGGTGACAGATTAAGCACATTACATGTACTGTTCGAATGTAATGAAGACAAACCAGACAAAGAAGATCTGAAATAAGTCATATATAAGTATAGACTGGCACTAAACACAAACAGCTGCCTTAACCCACCAAAAGACATATGACAATACAAATACAATACCACACACACACACACACACACACACACACACACACACACACACACACACACACACACACACACACACACACACATACTTTACTGTCATTAGTGATAACATTGTTTGCCAGCCCTCCCCATTCAAGACTAATAAAAATGAAAATCTTAACATAATAAAGAAGGAAAAAAGTAACTAAACACCCACAATAAGAGAAATCAGATTATTTAAAACCCAAGTTAGAAGGTTTGGCAGGCCTCGTAGACGAAGAACAGGAAAAGAGGGCACAAACACAGTTCACCATTAATGCGGATATTTCAAACCTCCCAGACACCAACAGGAAAAGAGGCCACAAGCAGCAGAAAGCAGCGACCCTACACCCACACCTCCCCAATCCCCCTCCCTTCCCCCACCTCCCCCATAACTATATTCAATATAACAGATAACTTCAGGTAACAGTTACCCACCCCTGCTTAAGATGAAAATCTTACTATTTAAATGTAGTTAGTTGACGATTTCTCTGACGAGAACAGTTGGGTGAGCGCTGATCTAACATCTCACTACCGACCTTGTCGTACACGAGAGGGCTTAGACTATTATAGTGTTCTGACTACACATTATTTTACTATTTACCTGGCTACCAGTGTCTTGTACAACTCAGGTGTCATGTGACTGGCAGGTCCAGCCCCAGCCACACGTCGCTGCCACCAGTGTCCGAGTTTCCTCATCACGTGACTACTGACGTCCCACGGGGTCTTGGGGTCAGACAACTGATCAGAGCACAGACACACACCAGCGCTGTCGGCGGCATCTCTTGTTCTCAGACACCGACACAGGTGCTGTAAAGGAACCACATCATGCTATAACAGGTTAATAATGTTAAAAGAGACAGAACAACGATCTACTTGCAATGACTTTTATTCAAACAAATCATTTGTCCCGCACACGCCGTACTGAGACCATGCACCGAATAAGAAAAATAAGAAGAATTCGTTTATTTGTCAATTGACACTAAACTAGTGATGTGATTTGAAGATGGCCGCCACTTACTCGACAAATCACACACACATACACACACACATACACACCCCACTACTCGCATTCCCACTTATACACACCCTACAGCCAAAAAATGTTTTGTTCCATAAACGCATTTACACATTATCACCCCTCACTCATACACTGCTCACAATGACTAGACAGTACTCAAACATTTCAGAGTCGCCATAGATACCAAACTACAGATGCGAGCAGGCACACTAGGTTTCCCACTTGCACTATACGTGACCCTCACAGGCTGCGAAAAGACGCATTCAACTGCAGCAAAGAAACTGTTTGTCAGACAGGAAGTGTTTGCTCGGACGTGTCTGTACTTGACCTTAGAAGGCATGAGACAGTACAGGACATTAGCCGTGTGTGAGGCCACAATCTTGCGCTGCGTATAGATTGTGCCTACAAGGGTGGGTCACAGCCATTACATTGACTAACTGCACGCACCACCCGGTCGAATAGGTCTTTCTGTTTCTGGGTGGTGCTGCCCTACCAGACGGTGACGCAGAAAGTAAAGGCGTTGTTGTGCCTTCTTAACATCACATTGTTGTCCCATCTAAGATAATATGATATGGTAGATCGCAGAAACCTATAATAGTTGACCTGGTCTAAGGCCTCATCGTCGCGAAGAGGGGTTCAACAGGACTTCTTTTTCACAGTAAACTATGAAACATTGAGTTACAGACCATTATCACTGCACAAAGCCACCAGGTGATCCACATCTTGGCGGTACAAAGACTGATCGTTGTTCGAGATGAGACCTACACTGTGGTGTCATTGGCATGAGCCGAGACACAGTCGTTGGTGAAAATACAAAACAGGAAAGGAGATTATGTTAACGAGAAATAATTTTTTATGCCTAGATACATTGTGGCGTACAGTATAGAATACATAATAGGGAACAACAAGGTACTGAAACCTGAATGAGCTGGTTGTCGCCGGTGATGGCCTGTTGAAGTTGACGAGCCGTGAGGTTGGGGAAAGCAATCACCTTAGTGACGGGCAGACCGGGAGAGATGTCAGACACCAGGTGAGACAACATGGCCTCCGCCTTGTCCAGTTGTGACAAGGCGTCTTTCAGTTTCTTTTTAATATTATTGTCGACATCCTGCTGTGACATGTTCATAGCTTTTACATTGTCACCAAAGGCCTTCACCTCACAGACTACCAGTCCGTACTGTCGATGAATGAGAAGCACATCAAAGTCTCCCTGTTTCCAGTTACGTGGTAAAGAAGGAGGAAGGTTGGAGGGTCGGGGTAGCTGGGTAGCGGCGGCAGCGTAACAAGGTTCACCCAGGTACTGTCCGAACTGAAGCTGAGTCATTCCAACCATCACATCTCTGTTCTCTTCACACATTTTCTGAAGACAGACAAAAATCCTCTGCATGGCTGCATCGTTTCTAATGTCACTGTCCTGAAGGCGAGGAGGCTGATGACTGGGCTGATGAACAGAAGATGAACTCGTCGACACTTGGTTAGACTGACCGGCCTGTCCAGGTGATGATTCAAGGACGAGAACATACTGACCTGCAGTCGACTGTCTGGTCATCGGCACGCGGTTGATGTAGACAGGAGGCAGGAAGTAGGCGCGAGAGTCGAGCTCAGGGAACGCGGCCTCAACCCACTGTAGCCAGAATGTCTGGGCTTCTTGTGATAATGTTTCCTGTGTCAAAACAATCTGGCAAATAAAGTAATAGCTGCCTAATATCTTTAAGCCATTTTGTTTATTTTAGACTTTTTCTGTTCAAACTTTACTTGTCTTAGCTACCGCTATTTAATGCTGGAGATGGCCCGTTAATCATCCAGGAAGGTATTTTTCTGATCTCCCACATTATAGTCTGTTACACACTGTTGTAATATACATTTGTTTGTCAACAAACAAACCTTTGAACCAGTCTTCTGTCCGATGAGACTGACTGCTGCTTTGATCTGAGAAGGATCACCGCGGAAGTTGAGAATCTTCATACCTGGTACAGGTGAGGGGTTGGGGTCAAACTCTACGTTAGCGCCTGTCTTTTTCTTCACCTCTTCCAGGGGGCGTGTGATCCCTTAAAAAAACCTTTTTATTATGGATTGTTAGAGTACATACACACCTATCTAAAATATAACAGACTATTGCTTGTTAGTTGATCATTTATTATTACGAAGAACTTTAATGGTCTATTGAGCTAATGATAAAATTCATTCTTAAACATCTTCACATCGAACACATATCATCATACCTGATTATCAAGCTTATCATTATCATCGTCATTAGCATTATCGTTTCTTTGTCAATTTTCCGCCATTCTCATTGATTTAATGATTATGATGTTTTCCTCTGAATGATGTTTTACTCTTTACTCTTGTCTGCTTTTTATCCTACTTTCATCTATTGTTCTTTAAAAAACTAAATTATCTTAAAAATACAAGCCACCTGTATCTGTAAGTAGTTCAGCCTGTTCATCAGTCACAGCGTGCAGGTAAACTTTGACCCGGACAACGCCTGTAGAACTTTGTCTTCCACCTCCTCCTTTAGGGCGCTGTCCCTGTGATAGTCATTACAGTTAGAAAAGAACATCATGAGACTGAACACCAGATACATCACGGAGATGATAATGTAGAGGATATGACATTATATGTGCTCACCAGCATTACACTAAACAAGCAGAAAGAAAATTATTCTTGATGATGATGATGATCTCTTGTAAAGCGAAGTATATCAACAGTCAATGATTCTCCGCCATGTTTATAGTTTCACACTAAATATTGACCGACGTCATCACACACACACACACACACACACACACACACACACACGCACGCACGCACTTTAATTCGGGTTAGAAACAGTTTTTTTAGTTTCTATTTGAGAAAACTCAAGTCAAAAATTGTTCCTGTTGTTAAGGTGATTTGGATTTTTTGTAGTATCGCTGATCTGTCGCAACAAACATGTTTTCATTTAACAAAAGTAAGATTATAAAAATAGTTTATGACTGTTTTAATCTGTTGCTGTTATCACTAATGACGCACTACACACTGTACGTACTCTGAACGTGCAGGGAAGGAGAGTGGCTCACCTGAGCAGACGACGGATAATCAGACATAGTTGACAGTGGTCTCCCCTGTACAGCACCAGGTTTGTCGGAGGCAGCGTCTGTCTCTTTGTGAGAAACCAACCGACTGGTATGTGTGTAGGGTCATAGGTAATATAGTGTCAGTGAGATACAGTCAGTGTCATAGTGTCAGTGTCATAGTGTTCGTGGCATAGTGTCAGTGGCATAATATCAGTAGCATAGTATCAGTGCCATAGTGTCCTTGGCATAATGTTAGTGCCATAGAGTCAGTGTCAGTCAAGATGAGTTTCACGTGAAGAGGAAAGTCGTTAGCCGCTGTCTCCAACATCCCGCCGGCCCCGTGCTATTATTAGCCTGACTTGTGGTGACTATGGCCGCCTCTTGCCACGTACATCAACTTCCAGTGAGTGGACAGGAGTGGTCAGCCATATGGTAAATGACTGCACTGCCCTGTGGAAACAATGATAATGACATGGCCATAAGGTAACACAGTTTTATGATAACTTCACTACTTCTTAGCACCAACATATTGTAACGGCGATAAATACACCCGTAATGTCAGTAAGTGTACAGGCTGTTAGTTCCAACATATTGTAGCGGCGATAAGTACCTCTCCTTTCTATATTTTTTCTCCACACAAACCCGTGTGATGTCTATTGTTTCTCTACTCACGCCCTTTGTGGTGTTCTTGCTGAGTTCAAGTCATGTTCACTAATTAGGCTTGTCACGGATCGACCCGTGACAGTAAGGTAGGAACTAGAGTTAGTTCCCTGCTAGGTTGTAAGGCAGGGCTAGTTTCCCCTTTACGCGGACGTAGGAATGTCAGAAATGGAGTTAGCTCCCTTGTTTGTTTTGTGCAGCAGGATTAGTGGCCCTTGGGGGTACGTTTGGTAGGATTGAAGAGCGTGACGTAAAAGGAGGTATGACGTGGGGGTCGTCTGGAAGAGGGGAGAAGTTTAGAGAGAGACAAAAGATGGTTTGGGTGGAATGTACCGGTGTGTGTGTGTGTGTGAGAGAGTTTTGGAGAAAAAGAAAAGGAGGTCGGCGTTTGGAGTATTGCTGGGAGTTTATAGGCCTAGTGTTTCGCCTGTTGATGTGTGCCTACTGGTGGATTCAGGTAAGTGGAGTATTGCTGTGTGTTTGAAAAGATTCGTCAGTTGCTGTGTGTCTGCTGGTGGATTCTGTATTGGGAGTAATTGCTGTGCTTAGTAGATTCGCAGTGGTGTGTATTTCTGTATAGTTTCAATGAGTATTACTGGCAAGTGTACATCTGTGGGTGCGTGTGTTGTGATCAGACGTTGACAGTGTGATTTGGTCATTTACGTTTTGAGAAACTGTTGATGAACATTGGAAGAAAGTTAAACTAATATAGAGAAGAGACGGTTAGCGACGATTGATTGGAAGGTTGAAAGACATCTACGTTGTTGAAAGGATATTCCTGCTCGCTTGTTCACATATATTGACTGGAGATATTTAAAATATTAGAAGGGTTTATGTAGACCTTAATTAGCTGCGAGATATGTTGATGTAACATTTATTTGAAATTCGTTGAGTGTGGGAAAATATTTGGAATTTTTGAATTATAGAGATATAGGAACCCACGTGCAGGTCTTAGTACTTTGTTGTGCGAAAGAACACGTGAAGAACGCTGTGAGGTCAGTGTGTGTTGTATGTGACCCGTCCACACGTCCCGTGCGTTCTTGACAAGGCTACAAGAAGCAATGCTGCTCACCATTGTTTAAGTGCTGTTAGCTTAACATAGGCTGGAATACAACACTATAAAAGTTATGATTATGATAATTATCTTTCCCCATGATCTTGTGTGTCAACAATTAATGAAGATTTTTTACAATAATTCGCCCAAATTGTAAATGCTGTTGGAACAACGTGTAATGTGCTATATTGTTAATTTATATTTATCTTTTATATTATTTATACATATTGTTTTACTAAATACAGTTTGTATTGTTGTATTTCGTCCGCGTGTTGCAGCTTTATTCAGCTTTGTTGAGTGTTATTACCTCCCCTGGCTGTGGCTGTTTTGCCGTGGAAGTTGTTAATGTAAAGGTTGTCATAGTTGAAACATGAGTGACCCGGGCAGCCTCAGGCAAACATTTTGTTCTTTGTTGTTTGCGACTCTGTCCGCCGTCAATGTGTTGACAGACGCACCCGTCATCCTGACAGTAGCACAGCTATACTGTGAGCTTTGTATGATGAACTGGGAGTGTAGCACAGCTGTGATGTGAGCTTTGTGTGATGAACTGGGAGTGTGGCACAGCTGCACCGTGAGCTTTGTGTGATGAACTGGGAGTCTGGCACGTACTAACATACTAATATATTTATATATGTGCGGTAAATGTTAGTGCAGTTAAAGGTAATTTGAATGACTATGCTACGTCCCTACAGTCAAACATGTAAACTGACAAATCTGTTTATCTAACCTCTATTGTCAAGTAGGTGTTTTGCTGTGTAAGATATTAGCAGCTCGTTTTCTTATTTGGAGGAACACAAACCCATACCCTAACTTACCTCAGACAGTGACCATTTTGGAGACTACCCACAATGTTAATTCATAATTGACTTCGCAGTTTCTCTATTTTTGTAATTTCTTCCGAATTCTCACTTGTGTTTATTTAGTGTCTATAAAAGTGGAAGAAAAAAGTATAAAAATATGTTTTTAAATGAGGATAAGAACTAAGAAGCCGGGCGTCCTGAGAAATCAAGGGAACACAACGCATACGTATGCCTATAGCAAATAAGTAAATAAACATAAAAATGGACCTTACCTAAACACTTGCCTTTCTGATCCTCGTCATGATTAGAGCCGAGATCACGAGCCTGTAAAACACAGAATACTCTGGGACAATTGCTCTTGGAGGAGGACTCAGTGTGTGCAGAGATGTCTAATACTTCAATACAAGTGTCGTCCAGAGATGTCTAACACTTCAGAAGGAGTGAACCACTACGACTGCTGCCTCAAGTAGACTGTCACTTCTCGCTCTGTGCCAGTCAATGAAATGTAGCATCTCTCATTTTGGCGGGTGAGACCACAATTATGACGTGGCTAAAAGAACTTAGGCCAGTCGTGGCTTCGTCACTGAGGTCAGTTATATATACGTCTATATATATATATATCCGGCATAGTTCGGGACTCTCCGATGATGGGAGCCCTCCACAAGCTGTCATGAACCTCGGGAACCAGGTGCGCGAAATGTCGAGAAGTGTGGTAATGAAGCCACTGTCTCGGGCTGATCACACTCTCGAGTCTCCACCACCCTCGCCGACCAGTGGGTGTACACAAGCACACTTACACTAAATTGCTTGTCAAGATAATACAGTCTGACTCGAAGCCTTCAATCGATAACCAGCTCAACGCAATTTAGTGTAACAAAGAAATTAATTATTAAATCGAGAGATTGCTACATAATGTTATATATGTAATGTAAAATATAAAACGTCAATGATTCCTAATGTAGCTGGTCTTCTATGGTTGCCATAACTATTCCTTATTTCTAGCCCAGATTAGTTAAGTGTGAGATGAGAGGTATATAGCTGTGTGTTCTTGCGTACTGGCAGTAGTACACCAGTGGCGTAGGAAGATGCTCGGCTTTGGGGGGGGGGGGGCAAGCTCCATGCTGACAATGAATAACGTTCACATTCTTGCCTTCCCAGCATCTTTTTTTGGGGGGTGGCTGCCCCCCTTGCCCCCCCCTGTTCCTACTCCTATCTGCAGGAAATGGCCAACTGTGCAACAGCAAGAAATGCTGAACAACCGCGCGCATCCTGTGACAGTCGTGGCCGCCTCTGTGTGGTACAATAATTATTCAAGGATTTCGGGACTTTCCCATCGTCATCATAATAAGAGCTGTGTGCTGCAACCAACACACCCTCCCCTATCCCCCTCTCATGACCTCATCGTTAACTGTGTCAAACTGTTTGCTTTCTTCTGTGTTACTGTTTGGTGCCTTTTGTGATATAATAATAATAATAATGAAGTTAACTTGTATAGCGCTTTTTCCCACCATTAAAGGGAGCTTAAAAGAAAAACACACAAACATAATAATAATGGATGCTGATCTCAAAAACAGTAAGTTTCAGTGTTCTTATCATTATTTACACTCACTCCCTTCCCGCCAGCACCGGACTTTCCTTTGAAGTTGATCTACACAAAGCAAGGATCTATATGCAATGTCTTGAATGTCAAGTGTAGGCCAGTAAAAAGAAAGGTTCATCGGATTATTGAAGTTTTAGGGCAACAGTTGAGAACAGAGCACAGTCCTGGCACTGAAGAAGCGAAGTTACAAGTATTCAGTTACACGGATGCAGAATGACACGAAGACATCTGTCAGCAGACGACATCGCTGAAGCGCATAGATCCAGAATCTAATCCACAGAACATGTAGCAACAAATGCGGTTCATAAATTAAAAATGGAAAATGGTATGGTCCACAATGGTCCACAATGCCAGAAACAGTTAAAAGTGTCAGCGAGGGAGGCGCAGAATCCCGTACAGCCAAAAATCAAAGCAAGATGGCAGAACGAAGAACAGGAGACAGAAGCCGTTAATGGAAGAAAATGTCTGTTGCAAAGAAATGATGGAGCAAAAGAACTGAAGAACAATCCATAACGGAGATAAACGGCACAGCAAACATCACAGATGAGAAGAAGAAACCTAAGCTCGACGTACATCCAAGGACGAGATAAAACGACAGAGAGCTCGTCCCCTCCAGGCAGTTAGGCGAAGGGACATCACTCTGTCTGCTACGTATCCATTGTTGTTGTTGTTGTCTTTGAAAGGGAAAGTGCTTCCACCGAAAGGCGATTTCGCACTGTGGAGGGGGGGGCAAGGGGGGGGAGCAGTGGGGGAAGCTGGAGGTGGTGGTGGTAAGGAAGGGAAGGGACCGGGAGAAGGGTTGTCGTTCTCTTTCGCCGCAGGTGTTGTTTACTGGTGTTGGTGCCCTCTGCCATCTGTAGTGCCGTGCTCTTATGTCCTGTAGGCCTGCCAAGTCCGCAGAGGTGGCGTACTCTCCAGGTTGCCGGATCTCTGAGGTTGCCCTATTTCTATATCCTAGACTTAGTTTGAGGACTTATTGAGATTTATGCTTGGCCTTTTTTTTTTCAGCTCTGGTTATGAGAGACCATTGTTTCAAGTTGTTTTTATACTGATTTGAAGAATAATGTTATGCTAGCAAGCTCATTTGTTCAGATATATCCTAACCTATGGGTTTTTGTTTCAGTTATCAGAGTTTCCCAGGGGGGGGGGAGCTATTTAGTCATACCCTTTTATCTGTTTATATGAGCTTAGCATGAGGGTGGCTTGTCACCATTGTTACTACTAATGACAGTATAGTATGCCACTGCTCTTTTGGTGGGTTAAGACAGTTGTTAATGTTCAGTGCCAGCCTATGTTTATTTAAGACCTGTCTTAATTCTTCTCTTTTACGTATCCATTGACAATCTACTTTGCATTTTATGTGTATTAAGCATCGCACGCATCCGCTGAGTAGAAGGACGACATAAAACACTAGAAAGAATTTTTCTGGTTGAAGTCTTTGTGATTAAAATGAGTAAACTATAAGGAACGGCTTATTCACGCTGAATTAATTAACATACACAAGATAAGATGGTACTGGAACATATTTAACGGTACACTTCACACAATAACAAGGAAATCTAATACTTGAAAGAAATTTTTTTCTGAAAGTTTTGATTGCAACAGACCGACACACAGCAAACAGTTACTGCTGCTTTTGGTGATGTTGCCACTACAGTGCATGTAGCTTTCCTAGTTGTTGAAGAAAAATGTAACAGTTATAGGAAAATGTTTAGTTTATTTGTCGTCTGCTGTGATGTAACATGCTGCAATCAAAGCGCCACCTCATCTGACAGCCGCCTTTGGTATTTTGTCTGCGGAGAAAATCTCTGTTGACTGACTTTTGGCGGCTGGGAGCGACATGACATGGCAACTGGCAACTGGTTTTCGTTATCATTCTTTACATTTTTTCATCTGGTCTTTCCTGTCACTTGAAGTCAGGCTGAATGTCGTCACAACCTGAGACACAGTCGTATAGTAACGTACTTAACTCTGCTTTGTCATCTTTAGTCTCATGCTACTTATAATGCCATGAAACAACTGCAATTCCGTCTGTCTGTCTGATTTACTCAACCATTTCAGAGAAGTTTTGTTTAATAAAATACAACTACTCTTGTTGCAGGTCATTATTAGCTCTGTGCTTGCGAATATCGTTTGCACTGACATTTAACAGCTTGCAGTTTTTGGCGTACAGAGACATTTTAACGAGAACTAAGAAGATAATTGATTTGAATTGAAAATTCTACCTTTAAATTGTCTAATGTGTCAGTCTAATTTACCTACTTTTAATTCCTCGCACTCACTCTCTTTTTCATCTGTTCCACCTTGGACTCCACCAAGTAGCCTTCTCGTAACCAAGGTGTGTTTTATTTAGTCCGTCGTTCAGCTTTGAACCGGATAACTTTTCTGACTTGTTATGCGAATTCTATGTTTCACAACTTCTCTCCTTCAGATGTTATGTAGACTGAGAAACACATGTCTCAATCATTCGAAGAAAAAAGAATGTTTAATACATTCATTCAATCAAGAGAAAACGTACACCTAAACCCATCCGTGATGTCTCCCAAACAAAGACATTCAACAGGGGCTCATTCACATTATTTACACCTCGATGCAAATACTAACACCTATCACCTAATAGTGACTAAACTAACATCTTAAACTCAAGGGTCGAGGACTTTGCAACGCACAGACAACCTGTCAAACTAAGTTCATAAGAATCCAGAAAGTTTGCTGCACTTAAACAACCTTTAAAGACTTCACCAAGTGAAGGTGCAGGCTCTTCCTACAACGAACACATCCGTGAAAAGCTTGCCACAGTGCAACAGCCTGGGTGCAGGCTCTATATTTTCTTGCCTGTTTATACAGATTTTCGGATCCTAGCGCTACTCCCAAACCCCCAGCTCTTGGATGATAGCATCAGTGGAGGTAGCGGAGAGGAGTGAGAGGAATACGCGGATAAATTATTTTCATCTCTGAGTCGCAATGACTAGGACTAGAAAACCATCTGCAGGAAATGAGCGACTTTGCAACAGCAAGAAATGTATGTGCAGAAAAATGATTCCTTAATCACATACTGCATTATTGCATTATTAGGGTAGCTATTGTACTGCAGCTGTCCTCTCTCACCTTAACATTTGAATTGCGTTTTCTACCTCCATTTGAATAGGCTAATGTACCTTTTGTATTTTCATGGATAATAAGGATTATATGCAATCAGTAAAACAAAAATCAATACAATACATAAATACATCAATAATTTGTTTGTAAAGATATTTTGTAATTGCTACCAAAAATCATAAACAAATTTATATTCCGCCTTCCCAAAATATGCTCACATGAACATCCACTATAAACCATAATAGTGAATGATTCCAGCTTCTCTTTTTTTCATAGTTTCTTCTATATTTTTTATCCTATTTTAACCATCTGTTCACCCAGCTTTCTAATAAAAACGAGGAAAAATACGTAATACATAAAATATAAAAAATATTCATAAATATTTCTTTTATCAACGCTGAATACCATGCACAGTGATATGAGTGATCTGACATACCAACTCGTCACAACACATACGTGCATATATAACAAATACAGTTAAATGAACATATCACATGGATTTACAGAAGAATCAGTCTTATCTTACAACGTTTATCTCGACATAATATATAACGTTTATTGCAAAGACGCTCGACACCAGAAAAACAAAGTCACTGCTACAGTGCAGCTCCCCTCACAATGTTGCTGCTCTGAACTGAACAACCGCGCGCATCTTTTATCAGTCGTGTCCGCCTCTGTGTGGTACAGTATTCTGGGATTTCAGGACTTTCCCATTGTCGTCATACTAAGAGGTGTGGGCTGCAACCACCACACCCTCCTCTGTCCCCCCACTCATGACCTCATTTAGTTAATTTGGCGTCTGCTGTGTTGTAACACGTATTCACATGCTGCAATCAAAGCGCCACTTCATCTGACAGCCGCCTTTGGTATATTTTCTGCTGAGAAAATCTCCGCTGACTGAATTTTGGCGGCTGGGAGCGAGAGGACCTGGCTACCGGCAACTGCAGGCTCTGCTTACAACGAACATGTCCGTGAAAAGTCTGCAACAGAGCAACAGCCTGGGTACAGGCGCTTTTCTCTTTCCTGTTTGTACAGATTTTTGGATACTATCGCCTCCCCTCAGCCCCCAGCTCTTGGGTGATAGCATCAGTGGAGGTAGCAGAGAGGGGTGAGAGGGATGCAGGGGGGAGGTAAGAGGGTCAGTGGGCCACGATGTTCGGGGTTATTATTTTTTTCTTTCTTTTGAAGGTATTAATTATATATATATATTAATTATAGTATACTTGCGATTTTTTTTACATTTTTACCGGTAAGCGCACTGAACCCGCTGGTCACTTTATCTGCTGCACTTGATCTCATTAGGGAAAGTTGTTTATCACGATTGTAGTATTACTAATTCACTAATACTACCAATTATAGTCCTACTTGTTGTACACCTATGATGAGTATAGTACTACTAGTGCCGCCATTGCCACGACTCATAAAATAGAATTCTGGGATGTAACTGTTCCTACAGGTACGAAAGTTACATGACCTACCCTATGGTATGCGGGTCAGGCTACTGAAAGTAGTCACTTTATCGTAAGAAATCCCAACTAAAAGTGGGATATAACTCCGCTAACATCACATTTCGTATTGAGTAGCCTCCTTTAGCCTGTAAGCTGTGTTTTAATAATGAACATTTTCCAATGTTCAAAGCACTTTACACGAAGAGTGAACTAAAATGAAAACTGACATAATCACGAAAATACGACGTTTTGTAGTAACAACTTTTGGCAAGACCATTGAATACAATTTATTTCTTTAGTATTTAAATATAAAAAAGGTGCTGTCAAGAGGATTGTAGTAGAAAGTATTGATCTTTGCATATTTCGATCTATTATCTTAATCGTATTATTTTTGTCTATTGTACACTGTTTATTATTTTGTCTTTAATAGTGTTTATTACTTTTGTCTATAGTATGATTCTTCTTTTAAATCGAGCGAATATTGTGGTCATCACGGATGAATGTCAGTGTTAGAAAAGAGTTAAAAGAAGACATAATCACAGAAGACAAAATTAAAAAAAGATATCATCACAATAACATTGACAACAAAAAACATGGGACATATGATCTCTGCAAACGAAGCTGACACTGACACTCAAAACATGAATTAATGTCTTGACTGATGTCGGTTGACACAACCACACAGCAGCAACTGATAGAAAGAGGCAGGGTAACCATAGGCAGACGAAGAATCTCAGGTCAGTTGACTCCAGGTTTTTCCTAGACTCAGTCTCATTGTCTTACAGACAGTCATGTGCACTGGAGGGGGGCTGGAAAAGGGGGATTTGTTTCCTCTAGTAAATAAAATGGGCAGGTGATGACAGATGATGGGGTAGTATTGGCTCTGTAACACATACAGACAGGTTATGACATGTGATTGTGTAGCATTAGTTTAGTAAGCTGTACTCAGACACATCTACAACAACATTAAAACAACCACAACAACAAAAGTGCAGCACGCCAGCAATCAAACGCTTGAGTGTTGACATGTTATTTCTAACAAACTCTCATTCTAAGAAAGTTGACAAATTTTTGTTGCTTAATAATCTTGATTCGATCTTCATTTTAGATGTAACAGTTTATTGGTTTAATCTTGTGGTAACATGAGGCTTTGAAATCTTTTTATAGCTTACGTCCGTTTTCTCAAACCGTTAACATTGGGAGCGCCTCTAAGTTCATTTGTATTAACAAGTGTATTGACAACATGGAGAATAGGTTTGGACTTGACATCCTCACACACACACACACTTACCAAGCTCGCCAGTGTTTTATCAAGATGACATTGGACTTCATTTCACCCATGAAGACACTTTATTCCAGACTATTATACAGTGTGACATCATCAACTACAGCATTTAACACTAACCCTGAGGTTAAGTAAACAAGACCCAGTGTGTATGATGTTGATGTTGACACTAGTTGTTCTGTAAACACACACACAATCACTACCCACATTTTAGTTATGCCAGTACTTGCATGCACTCCTAAAAAATTATCAAATATTGCTGGTGCTCTGGCTCAGCAAGTCTGCTTTCTGAAACTTGTTGACAATGGCTTGAATTTCAATTTTAAGACGCTTTCTTTTTGACTCATTAGATATTTCTGATATACAATGTACAAGGTTCATAGCCCATACATGATCTGGGTTGTCTTCCTGGTTCCTTTTCTTGAAATATTGTAGGATACAGTCAGAAAGTTCAGATGTTTCTATATCTGCAGTGTTATTTGCATTTTCCTTTTCTTCCTGTTTGATGGAAATATTTCCCACCCCTTCTGAACTTGTCTGTTGGTTATCATCAACCATGCATTTATTCTTTCTTTCTGTCAACATCACACCTGGAGCAACTTGTGTATCCTGTAATGCAAAAGCAAGGAATTAGTTACAGAATAATTAATTTACATGTGATACATAAGTTTTTGTCTCATGATTTCATTTATTTAGTATTGATGGGAAACACTGCCCTTAAAGCACTACCAAACAGTGGTTCCTATAACTATAAAGAATTTCATTCCATTGTTCTTCTACCTGTAGTTAACGCTCTATATCAGTTTGTAAGGTATGATATAAAGGCCAATGACCAAAACAATCAGGGTGACATATTTTCATGTTCACCACTTGCCACAGCACTTGAAAACACTACTGTAAAAATACCAACAGAAAAAACAGCTTCCCAACACAGGTTTTAACATGCCTTTTGGTGATGAGGCTTTCCGTTTAAAAAAAAACACCTCATTAAACTGTGCCCTAAAAGGGTAATGGGGGATCTAGAAAAGTGTTTAATTATTGGTTGAGCAGAGCAGAGCATAGATCTGAGAATCCGTTTTGCATATTAGTTCACAGGTTCAGAGGGCTTTCACACCCATTCAGCCTAGAACCTATTAGTGGCATCTTGTGCCATAGTGTTATCTAGCTCTGCACAATTTAAAATTCCCTTTCTACATTATCACAAAAATGTCTGTCAAGTCTCTTTGGTCACAGGGCATTTCGCCCCATAACAAAAGTCAATTCATCCAAGCTATGTTGATTTCATCACAAGGCTGAAAAGTCAAATCATCTCAAGCCCAAAAGATGGTTTGATCAGCGATGAAAGAAGCAGCTATATTAACATAAAATGTTACCAAAAGATCCATATGTCGTTAACTGTGAAACCCACTTCAAAAAATGTTGAAAATGTGCCACATAAATCCACATTATTAATTTATAGTCATGTTGTATCTATTTTAAACTGGCTAAAAACACTGGTCTGGGGGATGGAGGTGACAAATGTAGTCTGGCCCCTTATTATTAAATTGACAGCCAGCAATAAATGGCCAGAAAACAAAAGGCAAATCGATCGTCAGTCTCAACTGCCTATTGTTAACAGTGGCTAAATTTATCCGCGTGGCTCTGTATGATGACGACATACCAAACTATTTATAGGCACAATTATCGCACTTTAACACAAGCTTTGAAGAGAAGCCGGAATTCCCACCGACACAAACACTGTAGAAAAGGCGATTCTCCCTGTATTCCGGACAAGACACATCGCTCAGAGCTTTAGTAAGTCCACACACATTTACAAGCAGCCATACCTGCTGGTGACCATCCTCGATGTTGCCAGTAGAATTCACAGGTTCCATTTTTTCCCGCGAGGCACTTATCTCAGGATCACTATTGAGAAGTCTCTTGGTTCTATATGCTTCTAGTATTTTCTGCAGATGCAATCGTCGTTTTCCTCCTTTTGGACGTGGCATCTTGAGACAAAATAATTATCTGATACGTGCAGTAAACGTCTCACACGCAGAGTGAATGTCTCAGAAATGAAAGATCCTCTATTCTAGTTCTCAAATATTTTTAATCTGCGCAGTGTGGGACAGCCGAACATTTCCGAAACGTGTTCGTGTCGCCTGTATGTCGGCCAAGTCCGGTAGCGAACGATTGTGATTGGCTGTATGCAAAGCGTGTGTACGCATTGTCCGTATATGGAATTTTCCGTTTCTTTGTCTTGCGTAGAAAAGCGCGCGAATTAGCTCGTGGCCCTGAACATGCCTTGATTTGAAAGCTGAATGAATCCTCCTTCTGCTGACATACAGGTTGACTTAGTTTTTCAAAGGGTGACCGAGTTGCTGTGTATCAAACATTCCCTTCACGAATTCTGGACAAAACAAGAAGAATTGTGTAATCAGTGACTGTGTTTATAATTAAGTTTATTGACAAACTTTTATATCCTCTCTGGTCAAACCAGTACAACACCAGCACGTCTCTCCACTGCAGGCAAAGTGGTGTACGTTGTGTCACTGCTGCTGGAGATGATCGACGGTCGTGCATGTTGTCGTGACATTCTCTGTTAACATTATAAGTTAATTTCTTCTGAATGTCATATATGATATAATCAAACACACTGACAGACACATAAATATGTCTACACATTGAAGTTACGACGTGACAACGTAAAATAACACAAGTCTTCACAAGACTATTTCTCACCTGCTTGTTATTTATCACTCTGTTTAAACAATATCCACACCTACCCGTGACACCAACACGGATACTGTATATAGTGACTCTGGTAAAAAGATCATGATATCGGGCACATTGACATATAACGTGTGTGCGTACAAGTGATTGATAAACTGGCGAAGACTTGGAGGTTATAATCAATTTTCGCCAAGACAAGCTTGGAGACTGGCATGAATTTTGCAGTATTAGAAACTGGGACTGTACTTATAGGTATGAAAAATGACAAAGTAGATAAATAGCATGTTAACTATCGACATATTTACACAACTGCTTGCGTATTTTCATGTTTAAAATTTAATAATAAAATGTTTTAAATACATCTCTTATCTACATCAGAGCAAGGACGCACCATTGACATTATAGTACATAGTACTGTAAACTTACTATAACATCAGTGACACTATAGTACATAGTGCTGCTAACTTACTATAACATCAGTGACACTATAGTACATAGTGCTGCTAACTTACTATAACATCAGTGACACTATAGTACATAGTGCTGCTAACTTACTATAACATCAGTGACACTATAGTACATAGTGCTGCTAACTTACTATAACATCAGTGACACTATAGTACATAGTACATAGTGCTGCTAACTTACTCTAACATCCGTGGCACTAGACTGACTAGAGTATATTGTACTGTTAGTTATGATGACTATAGTACTGCTAGTGATGCAATTACCAATAGATGAGAAATTTCTTCTCCTTCTCTTAACTTTGTGTTAATCTGTGATGTAACTTTTCTTACAGGTACGAACGTTACCTGACTTACCTTGTGGTCTGCGGGTCGGGCTACTGAAAGTAGTCATTTTTACTTAGGGAATACTGACTCTTTATGGGATATAACTCCGCTATCCCTAGCATAACATTTCCTAGTTGTGTAGCTTCCCTTGGCCGGTGCGATATATTATATTAATGAACATTTATATCGCGCTTTTCCAACGATTTTCCAACGCGCTTTACACGAAGAGAATAAATATGAGTGAAGTACATGATCATGAAATTATGGCGGTTTGTATAAACTGTTTATTGAAAAGACCATAGAATACAATTTATTTCTTTAGTATTTGAAAAAACAAAAGTTTGTGTCAAGAGGATTATGGCAGAAAATATTGATCTTTGCATATTTATGTCTATTATCTTAATCATATCATGTTTGTCTATAACACACTGTTTATTATTTGTGTCTGTAGTACGCTGCTTCTTATGATTTTTTTTTTAAATCGAGTGAATGTCGAGGTCATCACGGATCAATGCCATGCAGTGTTAGGAAAGAGTTAAAAGAAGAAAACAACACATTAGACATATTAAAAAGACATCACCACAATAATATTGACAGTAAGAAACATGGTAGTATGATCTCTGCGAACGACGCTGACACTGAAAACACGAATTAACGTCGTGACTGATGTCGGCTGACACAATCACACAACAGTCGATAACAGCCACAACTGATAGAGAGGCAGGGTAACCCCAGCAACACATAGAATCTCAGGTCAGTTGACTCCAGGTTTTTCCTGGTCTCAGTCTCATTGTCTTACAGACAGTCACGTGCACTGGAGGGTGGCGGGAAAGGGGGATTTGCTTTCTCTAATAAAATAGGCAGGTTGTGAAAGATGGTGTAGTATTGGCTCAGTAATATGATCGTGTGGTGTTGGTTCAATAATCTGTACTTAGTCTCGTGGTGACAGGCGGCTTTGAAATTCTTACGTCCGTTACGTTGGGCAAATTTTAATCAAACCGTTAACATTGGAAGCGTCTTTAAGTCCATTTGTATCAACAGGTGTATTGACAACATGTTGAATAGATTTCGACTTGACATCCTGACCAACGATATAATGCGCGCGCACACACAGCTTGCCACTGTGTCATCAAGATAACATGAGACTTGACTAGACCCATGAAGACATTTTATTTTTATAATGTTCTACAGTGTGACGTCATCAACTACAGCCTCTAACCCTACTCCTGAGGTTGAGTAAACAAGACCCAGTGTGTAGGATGTTGATGTTGACGCCATTTGTTGTATAACCAAAACCAAGTGTGTCTGATCTGATGTTGACACTAGTGTGTGTGTGTGTGTGTGTGTGTGTGTGTGTGTGTGTGTGTGTGTGTGTGTGTGTGTGTGTGTGTGAGATGTTGTTGGTAACAGTTGTTATGTAAACAAGACCTAGTGCGCAGGATGTTGCTGGTGACATTTGTTTTTGTGTAAACAGAGACACAGTTCTTAGCACGTGTTATGAAACAATATAAATACGTCATGTGTATGACATCATAAGTGATGACGTCAGATGACTAGCTATTTGTCGTCAGCGGGAGATGATGATGATGATGATGATTTATATTGCGCAGGTATCCATTCAAAGAAAGCGCATTGCGCAGCAAAAACAGAAGAGAAGACAAAAATAAAACAACAGGAAAGTAAAAAATAATAAAGACAGAAGTGGTGCTATAGGTTGTTTAAGTCTCTCTTAAGTAAACAAATGAGTCTTCAGTCTTTTTCGAAACGTGGTTGCTGAGGTGATGGTGGACAGTGACGATGGCAGAACATTCCACAGTTTAGGTGCCGCGTTTTTGAAGGCCCTGGCTCCAGTGCGCTTCTTGTTTGTGTCTTCCACTGCAGGGAGACAGAAGCGTGACTGGGAGCCAGAGCGCAGACCACGTGACGGCTTGTAAGGAGGAACTACCTCTTGTAAATAGTCAGGAGCACTTTTGAACATGCAGGACTGAGCAATCGAAAGCACTTTGTGATCAATGCGCTTGTTGACTGGGAGCCAGTGAAGGCTCTGTAGGATAGGGGTGATGTGCTCAGTGGACGACTTTGCACGGGTGACAATCCTGGCGGCTGTGTTTTGAACTCTATGAAGTCGATCTAACTGCGTAGCAGGTAAACCCCACAATGCACTATTACAGTAGTCTAATCTTGATATGATGGTAGCCACAGCAAGTGAGTTGGCAGCACCTTGAGTCAGCATGGGCCGTAGTCTACCTAAAGTCCTCAAAAAGTAGTAGGATGTTGCCACAACAGAACTAACATGGTTACACATGGAGAGCTCTGCATCAATAAACAGCCCGAGGTCCCGCACACAGTCAGCAAAGACTATGGAGGCGTCACCGACCTGCACGGCACTAATGCCGATCTGCTCCCGTCTGTCCCTGGGGCCGCACAGTAACGCTTCTGTCCTGTCGTCGTTGAGTTTAAGACGATTCCTGGTCATCCACGCCTTCACGCATTCTAGCCACTGCTGGGTCAGAGGAAAAACTGTTGAGTATCTGTGTCCCATCTGAAAGCGTTCAATTACCCGTCCAAGCTGTGAAGTATATACCAAAATAGTAAAGGACCCAGAACGGATCCTTGTGGCACGCCACATGCCAGTGGAACTGCCTCAGAGCTTGCAGAGCCGACAGTCACTCTCTGAGATCTATCGGCAAGATAGGAGTCAATCCACTGCAGTGCAGCGCCCTGGATAACAACCGACAGTCTCTGGAGCAGCAGGCGGTGGTTGATCGTGTCAAACGCACTACTCAGGTCAAGTAATACTAAAAGCACTAAGCTGCCAGAGTTGACACTACAAAGAATGTCAAAAGGCTGCCTAGATAAATTTCAGTCAGCATATCGTCCTGGCTTCAGCACAGAAGCTGCTCTTCTTCGTGTGACCAATGACATTCCCCCACAATGCACTATTGCAGTAGTCCAATCTCGATATGATGGTAGCCACAGCAAGTGAGTTGGCCAGTAATAAAATGGGTCATAAGCTGCTCTGCGACCAATCTCGCAAGTAACTTGGAAATATATGATAAATTTGATACTGGACGATAGTTTTTACAGTCAACGGGATCCAGGTTTGCTTCTTCAACAAGGGCTTCACAACAGCCTGTTTAAAACACCTTTGAACACATCTTGCTCTCAATTTGGCATTAATATTGCCCAAAATGACAGGAAATAAAATGTCGAAAAATTGAAGAGTAAATTTAGTTGGTATAGGATCCACAGCACATGAAGTTTTAGTTTATTTCGCTACAAGTTTCCTCAAGTAACTCTCATCAACGATTGATGTAGACGATAAAATCTTTGCATCGTGTTATGTTCGGGATAACTCGCCGACTTCGGAAATTTTCTTCCCGATTTGCGCCCCCTAATAACAGCACCACAGTGGCACGGCGGGAGAAATAGGACATACCCTATTTCCAGCGGCAAGCAATTTTGCTGCCGACCGTTGCTGCTGGGGACAACCCCACCAGCGACAATGACATCGCACACGAGGCGCCACGCCGTAAACAAGCGGCAAAATTAGCTTCGGCGACATGTTTCTGCTTCCGTGACGCTCGTGTGCGAAGCTTTTTAACGTACTAAAATTTGCTTTGTCGGTAGCAGTGCAACTGTCGTAAAATTAGTCGGGTACTATACCCTTGCTACGTCCTTACTAAGACTTTACACTCGAGCAGTGCAACCGACCCAGGTCACACTGCTGGTCAGCGGCCTTTGAACCTGCTGGTCACTTTGCCTGCAGCACCCCGTCCTCACCCTTGCTATTCCGCCAGACTGCTTCTATAAACGGGTTCAAGTCGTTACTTAGTACTTACCTCTTAAAATCTCTAGCACCTGGACCTGTTTTCATGGGATCAGTGCGCTTGACAATTCTTATGATCTTCATGACAAAGGAAATAAATAACATGTAAACTATCGCCGCATTTACACAAAAGTTTGGGTATTTTCATGTTTAACATTTAATAGTAAAGATGAACCGGATGTTCTAAATACAGATATCATCTATAACAGAGCACAGTGACACTATCGCACATACTGCTGTTACCATCCGTGACACTAGAGTACGTTGTACTGTTAGTTTACTGTGACATCCGTGAAACTGTAGTATATATTACTATTAGTTTACCATCATCATCATCATCATCATCATCATCATCATCATCATCATCATCATCATCATCATCATCATCATCATCATCATCATCACTCCCTTACCTGGAACGGGGCCGGACCCGGAGCAAGTCACCCGCCCGTGAAGCCGACACGCTGGTACCTGAGGTCCTGCCCGCTGTGGCGTCAACCTGTCCTTCTGCTAGCAGCTCCTCAGCCAATGGGGATAAGCTGCTTATCACGAGTATAGTATTACTAATAAAACCAATACTACCAATTATAGTCCTGTACACCTATGATGACTATAGTACTGCTAGTGACGCCATTGCCACGACTCATAGAACGGAACTTAAATTTCTTCTCCTTCTTTTAACTTTGTTTTAATCTGTGACGTAACCGTTTTTACAGGTACAAAACTTACCTGACTTACCATGTGGTATGCGGGTCGGGCTACTGAAAGTAGTCATTATTGCTTACTAGGGAATATCGACTCGTTATGGGATATAACTCCGCTATCCCCTGCATTACATTTCCTAGGTGAGTAGTTTCCCTTAGCCGGAGCGCTGTATTATACTAATGAACATTTATACAGCGCTCTTACAACGATTTCCACGAAGAGAATAAATATAAGTGAAAAGACATGAATCTGAAAATATGGCGGTTTGTAGAAACCGTTTTTCGAAAGACCATAGAATACAATTTATTTCTTTAGTACTTGAAAAAACAAAAGTTGGTGTCCAGAGGATTATGGTAGAAAATATTGATCTTTGCATATTTATATCTGTTATCTTAACCACATCATGTTTGTCTATAGCACAGTATTTATTATTTGTGTTTTTAGTATGCTGCTTCTCGTGATTTTTCTTTTAAATCGGGGGAATGTCACGGTCATCACGGATCAGTGTCAGTGTTAGGAAATGGTTAGAAGAAGACAACATCACTGTAACGTTTCGCGGCTCAAACCCATTTACTATTATTATTGTTATTTATTTTATTAAGTATTCAAAAGCCTGGGTGGAACAGCGGCACGTTCTTGAATAGTCTCGTGAGCGTGTGACGCAGACCTGCGTATTACGTCACACCATGACGCAACTAAGAATAGAAGACTCCTTAGTCACAAAAGATTATTTTTCGGAGTAAGTCGTCATGGTGTGGTGTAGATGTACTCGACACGGTCTAAATCAGGTGAGAATCCACGTAGCCATAGCTAGTGTCGCTATGCGATCACCTGGGTGACCCAGCTGCTTAGCAAGTGATTGATCAAGACTGGTGGTCGGGTAATTAAGTTAGCCGGCAGAACGTCTCCCAGGCCTTCAGTGGCAATCTGTCAGTGTAGACTGGCCTGTACATCAATAGCAGACGTACACCGCCAGCAGACGTCTTGCAACGGTCGCTGACGTCTCTCACTACCAAAAGGTAGAACTGGGAGCCTGCTTAGACTTGGGTGTAAGCGTTGTTAAACTGAGCGTCGGATACAGCCGCCATCCTTCCCGCAGGAACTGTATGACACAGACACGGAACTGGTTGACTGCGATCCGCCTGAGACGTCTCCAACAAGACTAAACTTCAGGCCACAATATACTCCTGTGTTCTGGGGGAATTTATATTGTGACCCGCGATTCTTACGCCCATCTTGTTTGCCAACCGTCACACGGCCACCAGACGATTCATAACAGGCGCAGAGGTCTCCCTACCTAGCTGTTCCAGATTCAGCGGACATCCCTCCAGCAAGAACCGGATAACACGGAGTCGACAGTTGTCCACTTCACTCAGCCAGGATCTACTCTTGTGTCATAGTGATTCCTGAATTTGGATAAACTTTCCTGTGCAAATTTACATTCGTCTGGGATACAGTTTGCCGGTCAGCAACCAGGGTGTAACCTGTATGCAAGTCGTCCACCCACCTTGGATATACCTGACCAGCGAACGACAACGTGACAGGTGACATTTTGCCTGGGAAAGGGGACACTAACTCTCTGCGTTAGACAGTTATAGTAGTCCTTGACTGTTGACTATTTCTTTCAACATCTCATTTCTACTTTTATTTTGTAACATTAAATGTTGGAATCGTTGGGCGGCCCTTTTTGTCTGAAAAAGGAAGAAGAGTGCCGCGAGCGTAGCTACATGTAGATGTACACTCACGCTCGCATCCATTTATAAGTGCACTCTTCACCCAAAACGTTACAATCGCATTAGACTTAAAATTAACTTAATGTTAAGATATTTTAATCTTAATATTAAATAAAGGTATTGTAAACATTTAAAACTTAAAATTTCAGGTACAATGTATTTACAATTCTCACAAAAATTTTAAAGACTTTATTATATATGTTGCATCGCTATGTGTGAGATTTGAAAACTATTGTAAAATCGGTCATCTCAAAACACGGTTACACTTCATGCACTTCATATTGACGCCATGTCGCTCAAGTTGTCGTGTTCAAGAAGCGATTATTTTTTTTTGCCCCCAAAATGAAACAGTTGAATTTGAAATACAGCCCTACAGATTGGAACTTTATTTAGAAGTTTTGAATGAAGTTAAAAAATAATTAAATGGTCCAAACAGAATTCGTTCAACAGACTGGTAAGTCAATCAGATCAAAATTTAATGGGCAACAATAGTTACAACTGACAGCTGCTAAGGATTTTTTTACAATGAAAAATATTATGATAGTTTGAAACATGTTTACCGATGTAAAAACTTATTTCTTCCTCATTTAGCTGCATGCAAAATTTTCTATTTACTTACTGATGCTCGATCGCGTGTGTTCCCGTTTAAGCTCCTTATAATGTTTATCACCTTCAATTCTTTTTTTTTCCTTATTTTTTTTAGCTGTTTCGATCACGCACATCAACGGCGCCCTCACACTGTCAGTTGTTCTTAGCATTATGCTGGATAATGATGCGACAGATGATGATGTGTTTGTGACTGTCACACGATGTTACTTGTAGACCAGACGGTGTAAAAACTGTCGATGTTGTATATCTGGTGCTTGGTCTACCAGCAGTCGTAGTTGGTTTTAACATCTCGTGCTTTGTATAGTAAGCACTGCTGTAGGAATAAGACTTCTTCGTTTTACTCAAAGTCGAAGTCTTGCTTGTACTGTATAAATGACTGGATAACAATCTATTTTGAAATGTTTTGAGCAAATTCTTGAGTACAGTGTGGGGCGAAGTTTGTACGGCCCGTTTGAACAAAGTGAATCCACTGGCATTTGCTGCCATTATCTTTAGGATTTCCTTCATGAGTATAAACTAACTCCATCTGAGTGTCGAAGAGATTATTCAGCAACAGCACAACATGTCCTGGTCAGTTTTATTTTACCAAGGATTGCATCTTTTCTCATCGACTTTCGCTTGTGCAAACAAAGCTATTTTTAGAAATACGTTCGTTTCATCACTTCCTATTTTCTCGACAAACCCAGGTGTGCTTAAGAGAAAAATACTAATATAAAATCTCTCATGCCTCTTTGTCATAAAATACCACCGGAATATGTTTTTGTGATACTTTGTGCTCTGCTTCCAGCGATTTTTGCTCAGCAATTGACTTGACCTTTAAAAGTATGGCGATATTCTACAAGAAAAGTCACTTAAACGCAATGCCATGTTACCAATCCCGAATAACACGGAAAGCCAGATGCTTCTTTTGTCCATTTCGGTCTCGTGCCTGAGGCCAATACAGTGAAATTTAGTTGTGAGAGGTTCAGCTCTCGTCTCGGGCACGCTGTTCTTTCTCTGCACGTGGCATCTGTTTACAGGGCTGACTGCCTTGCCATGATATAGCCTTAGTTGCTGACTTGGCGTAAAACACCAATCCCCCTAAGGAAGCATTCATATTCAATGTCAAGTGAGAAAATTAAGTTTAGCCACCCTGTGTCTGGGTGAGAAATTTGTCTTTTCTTGCTATACATTTGAAACTATTAAATGATTCACAAATGTTTTACAGGGAAATGTTTATAACACATTTTGAAAAGGTTGAAAACAAATTTGAATGCAAAAATTGTATAAAAAATTACTTTGATGGCCATGAGAAACATTTTAAAAAGATTTGCTGCGAACATTACTTACACATTTCGCGAGAACCATTTGTAAACAGTTATAAAATGTTTAAATGCTATTTGGGTAGTGCGTGTATGCGTGACAGGATGTTGCTGGTGACACTAGTTGTTGTGAAAACAGGGACACAGTTCTTAGTACGTGATGTGAGACAATATAACAACGTCATGTCTATGACGTAATAAGGTGATGACGACAGATGACTAGCTATTTGTCGTTATGGGAGATAATCATCAGTTGTGACGTACACCGGGACATGTGGTAAAGTCGGGTATAACCACTATCAACATCATTGACCAGACACACGACTACTTTTCTCTCCACGCCATGAACAAGAGTTCCATCTGCTACCCACACCACGTCACTGCGGGCCGTGGCCACGTCCTCAATGTCATCATCCTCCATCACCCGCAGTGGAATACCCGCTTCTTTAAACGGCTTCGCCATACCCGAGTCGTTAGTGACTTTACCCCAGTACAACACCAACACGTCTCTCCACTGCAGGCAGGGTGGGGTTGTGTCGCCGCTGATGGAGGTGATGGTCGTGGATGTTGTCGTGAAATTATCTGTTAACATTCAAAGTGAGTTTCTTCTGTAAGTCACATGTCGGATATAGTCGTACACACTGACAGACACAGAAATATGTATACACAATGGAGTTATCACGTGATGACGTAAACTAACAGATACACGTGACTAACACACTGTCCAATTCACAAGACTGTTTCTCCCCTGCTTATTATTTATCACACCGTTAACTGTTTACCTGTCAACAGACGTTACACCTACCCGTAGCTCCGCCACGGAGACTGCGTAGGAAGCTGGCCACCTCACGACCGCACGTGACACAGTCAGCTGGGTGGTCACCTGAGTGACTCTGACCTTGATGATACAGTCGTCTGACTGGTAGGCCGTCTGTGTGGTCGGGCACACCACGCTCACTGTACGGCTGGACAAAACCAGTTTGGATGTACGAGTCCTGCTGAACTTCCCTGACGACGGCTGGCGGAGAGCGGAGGGGTCTGGTTAAATATTCCACTTGCCAGCCGGCGGGTGCGTCTCCATGGAAACAACTTGCCGCCCAAAGATGGAGACGAGGAACTTGTGTCAGCAGCTTGTAACACACAGTCAGGAAATGTTCTGGCCTGTCACAGACATGAGTGTTAGAGATGATGAGACACACGTGTTACACTGTGTACTGTCACTAATATGTGTGTTTATGTTTGTGTATCACGTAGTACATCATCAATTAATGACGTCATCATAAACGCCATGTAAATGACGTCAAAATAATGAAACGTGTTGCTACACAATCTGTAGCAACACGGTTCATAGCTGATGTAATACAACAAATCTAATTTTAATTGCATCACAACACCTTCACCAGGTGTCACAACCATTGAGGAATTATCACCTGTTAAACACCTGGTGGTGATTATGAGATACAAGCGAGCGACATCTACCTGTGTCTATCATCGCACCACACAATGTACTACTCACCACATCCAGAAAGGCGTCACTTCATCAGTGATGACGTACAACGACCCTCCGCTCGCTGCCTGTGACAAGTCGTTGACGGCCTTCTCCACGTCTTTACCGTCACTCAAAATAATCTCATACAGCAGGAGGTGAAGCTGACCGGGTGATACACCTGCTGACTGTTGTGTGTTTACTGTCTGCAGCAACAGGTGGTACAACATGATGCACGCTGCACGACTCACATGACAAGTACTCACAATGTAGACGTGGTGACCACATCGCAGCCATTTTATACCCATCATCAGCAGCATCACGGTTTTACCTGTGCCGGGCGGTCCAGCCAGAAAGAGTCTGGGAGGCGCCGTGTTGAGCAGGTGAAGTTGCTCCGGGAAGAGTGTTATTACAGCAGTATAGCACTCTCCTGTAAACCACACGGCCTGACCCAGGGTCTTGACACTCACACGTGGAGGACATGTACATGGTACAGTCACTGTTGTCGCCGGACCACAGAATCTGTTCAATCAAATCAATAATATATTCAACTGATATGTTTTACAAAACCAATTAATAATGAGTACATAAGAAAGTGTGCTGTAAGTTGTTAACAACATTGCCTCTAATAGCACATTTCTCATTTTTCTCAAATAAAAATATATCATTTCCGTTAAAGAGAAAATATTTTTCTCACTGACTAAATGCTAACTGAAGAAAATTTCTATAAGTTATTTCTATAATGGACAAAATGACCTGCCGAAAATGAAAGCTCAAATACTCCGGCACAATGTAAAACAACATAATAAAGAATTTTAAGGCAAAACAGGTTTATAGTTTAACTCGTTTATAGCAGTGTGTGAGCTACCCAGAAAGCATTCAAACCTTTTATAAATGTATTATAAATGTTCTCACGAAACGTTTGACTAATGTTTGCACAAAATGTTTTAAAAATGTTTATTTTGCACATCTGAAAAATGTTTTCTAAACTTTTGCATTCAAACTATTTTTAAACTTATTTTCTACCTTTTTTATAAACATTTTCCTGAAAAACATTTAATAGTTGTGTCACAACACCAGGACGCCTGACTCTCACTTTCTCTCTCTTCCAATTGACGTGCATGGGCCAGATTCTTTTGCACAAATAAATTTTATCTACAGATAATCTACATGACTCTTTCACGTAACATATCTTTTGACATCATCCATAGACATTCAGACAAACTGACGTCATTCTATCAAATCACACATCTTTTGGTACTATAGTATCGTGCATGGGCCAGATTCTTTTGCACAAATAAATTTTATCTACAGATAATCTACGTGACTCTTTCACGTAACAAATCTTTTGACATCATCCATATGCATTCAGACAAACCGACGTCATTCACGCTCTTTCTTTCTCTTCCAAACTCACATCAGCTAGATAATAATAAACAAGTTTTTCTGAGCTGCATCATGGTACATGCATATACCACAGGGGAAAAGACAGAGAAAATATCCATGATAAGATCTCAACTCTAACCCACTTACAAGAGCAGGAACAAGCGACGGTTTTAACTACTACACTATAGTAGCATCTAGCTTTCGGGTGCGGCAAAATAAAGTGACTTTTACTTTAGAATGGCGCCATCTGTTTAAGGACTCACTTGATATTCTGACTGTAGTTGTTATCTTCAACATTTTACCGTATTTATACGAAGGTTCACTAAGAAAACGGTGATAAAAATCTTGTTTTTGAAACACAAAATTATCTTCTCTGAGCGTTAGAAAGGGAAAAAATCCAAGGTTGCGTCAATAACTGTGTTTTGAGATGACTGATTTTACAACAGTTTTCAAATCTACAAATCTATAGTACCAAACAAACATAGATTTTATTAGAATACACATTAGAGTTTGAATAATACTTAATAGTAAGCGTCTTTATTCTGTTCTATAGCTTCCGTCCTCTGTGATTTCTCTCATTCAACCATCCCTTACTACATTATACATTCTAAGTCAAACATTCTACCTCATACTCACTACATCATAATCATACGTCATATATCTTAAGAAGTTTTTGGCAAATGTTTACATAACAATTATTTAATATTTTTTGATTAAATGTTATGTTTCCTACCATTTTAAAATGTTTGTAAAATGTTTCAGTTTTAAATGTTTGTTCAGTAAATGTTTCTAAAATGTTTCTAAAATGTTTCATATCAAACTTTTACATTATTGCAACTATGATAGCGTTTTTAAAACGTTTATAAAATGTTTCATTGCTATCTGGGTAGGACAGAACATTAAAAAATACTCAGAACAGTGAAAGGAGACTGAGGAACCAGGAACGAATTATTGACGACGACATAGGAGCATGGGACCATTTTCATGATGATGTTGATGATTGATGGATGATTGATGATGATTGATGGCGATGATGAATTGTTACTATATATTGGCTCCTCTATAAGATATCTAATTATAAACACACATTTCACAGACTCCAAACAGTTGTTATTTTGCACTGCTTTTCATAGGAACAGAGCAAATTTTTTGCGCACGTAGTTACGGATTGTGGTGACTCAGCCTTGGTAACTGGGATGTTTTGTGCGAGAGTGCATGTGTGACAGGTTTCTAGATGTTTTGTACTTTGTATATACAACGCCAGGTGCCAGGTAAGGGATGACTGACTGACTGACTGACTGACTGACTTAGCCTAGTAACACCCGACTTTTCTTCAATGCAAAAAGATTTCATCAGCAAAGTAGCTGCAATGAGACTTAATGCAGAATACCTGACTAGATTAAAAGAATTCCCAACAAGCGCATGTGGTGACAGACTAAGCACCTTACACTTAATGTTCAAATGTAATGAAGACAAACCAGACAGACAAGATCTGAAATAGGTCCTATATAAGTATAGACTGCCACTAAACACAAACAGCTGCCTTAACCCACCAAAAGAGAAATACTTTACTGTCGTTAGTGGTAACATTGGCTGCCAGCCATCCCAATTCAAGACTAATGTAAATGAAAATCTTAACCTAATAAAGAAGTAAAAAAGCAACTAAACACCGACAAGAAGACGCGTCAAATTATTTAAGACCCAGGTTAAAAGGTTTGGCAGGCCTCGTAGACGAGCAACAGGAAAAGAGGCACAAACACAGTCCACCACCAGTGCGGATATTGCAAACCTCCCAGACACCAACAGGAAAAGAGGCCACAAGCACCAGAAATCAGCGACCCTACACCCACACCTCCCCAATCCCCCTCCCTTTTCCCACCTCCTCAATATCAATATTCCATATAACATATAACATCTGGTAAAAGTTACCCACCCCTGTATAAGATGAAAATCTTACTATTTAAATGTACTTAGTTGATTATTTCTCTGACGAAAACAGTGGGGTGAGCACTGATCTAACATCTAACTAGCGACATTGTCGTACACGACAGGGCTTAGACTTTTACAGTGTTGTGACTACACATTATTTTACTATTTACCTGGCTACCAGTGTTTTGTACAACTGTGGTGTCATCTGACTGGCAGGTCCAGCCCCAGCCACACGTAGCTGCCACCAGTGTTTGAGTTCCCTCAGCACGTGACTACTGACGTCCCACGGGGTCTTGGGGTCAGACAACTGATCAGAGCACAGACACACACCGGCGGGATCTCTTGTTCCCAGACACCGACTCAGGTCCTGTAAAGGAACCACATCATGCTATAACAGGTTAATAACTTGCAATGACTGTATTTAAACAAATCATTTATCTCGCACAAACCGTGCTGGACCATAATGTGCACCAAAGAAGAAAAAGAAAAAGAATTCGTTTATTTGCCAATTGACACTACACTAGTGATGTGATTTGATGATGGCCGCCATTTACTCGACACACACAGGGGTGAGCTGTTAGCTGGACAGGTCGGACGGTTTCTTCCAAACGGCATAATTTTTGACAAAGGTTTTGCAAATTAACCGAATTTAAAGCTATTGTGCAATATACAGTGTGTATACCCAAGCTATGAACAGCATGCCAAGCCATAAACTCCATTTTCGAGCAACATGTGGCCATTTCTTGTGGACTTTTATCAGTTTTATGTGTCAGCGAGCACGCGTGCTGTGCTCACACACCTCAGTACACTAAGTGTGCGGTTCAAAAACAGACATGGTGCAGCCTTTGTGACCATCATCTTTATAGTGGGTGCATTACTTCGATGTGGAGACATAGAAAGCAACCCAGGCCCAGCAAAAGACAGGCTCTGCTACCGACATCGACAGCATCATCTAAACAACTTGATGAGCACATGATATGCCCACTCACTGCGCCGAAAACAGAATTACAGACTGTCACAAACCTGCTGTTTTTTTTTTAACTGAGAAAGGGATGGGAAATGGGGAAGGAGGGGGAAGGTGTGGAAGGCTAGCGATCGGCGTGTGTGTCGGCGTGCGAGTCCTGTGATGGCTGACAGTTTAATTAACGGCTGTTGAAAGGATGGGACGGAAAGAATCGAGAAGAATGAAAAGAGCGTTTTTTTTTGTTTTTGTTTTTTTTAGTCGTGTGTTGGTCTCCTCCCTGACGGGAGCGGGATGTACGTGAAAGTCTCCTCGGTGTGTTGGAAAGTGCTGACCAGACTTTGAGTACAAGTCCTGACCAGACTTAAGAGTAAAATTTGGCATGTTGAACCTGTTGAGGTTATTTTGGGTTTCTTTTTATTGGTCCTTTTGGATATCTGCTGCGTGTCCGTCGGCTGTCGGGATTGGAACTTACCTAGATTCGGAAAGGACAGCGCCAGGACCAGAGACTATGGTGTGTGGTTTGTGTTGTGATTTCTTCTGGAGAGACTGGTTTTGTGGAGGACTGCGCCTTCAGGAGTGAAGGAGCATTGGATTTGACTGGGAATGGAACTATAAATGAACATATTGAATTCCTGATTGGAAAGGGAACTGGGTTTGGATGTTTACCTTGAACTTCGATTTTAGTTTTTTTGTTATTGTTAATTATTATTTATTCTTTCCAATTATATTTATCTTTAAATTTAACTGTTGTTATGTTATGATCTCGTCTGAAAGTCACTGTAGAGTGCACGTGACTCAGACCAACCGTCCATAGCAGATGTGGTGAAAATGCTGAGCTCCATAGACAAAAAAAAATTACAGCATGAATGCTAAAACGCAAAAACATTTAAAATCAATACACAGAAACATGACTGAAGTGATAACAGAAAATATGTCGTTGAAGGAGAAAATCTCTAGGCTAGAACACAAACTAGATGACATAGAGGGAAGAAGCAGACGCAAAAACCTAATCTTCTACAATATCCCCGCCCCACAGGGGCAAACGGAGACCTGGGCAGACTGTGAAGTAGCCATACAGCAGATACAGGCTCTCTTTATCTACAGATAAACTCAAGCTTGGAGACAATATAGAAGTAGAAAGAGCCTATCGTCTGAGAGGTGTTCAGGCCCCCCATCCTATCATTTTCAACTTTGCCAAGTTCAAGGACAAGGACGCAAAAAAAAAACTGAAGGAAAGTGTACCTGAAATCTTCATCTCGGAAGACTTTACACCCAGGGTGAGAGACCTGCATCCCAAACTACGACCATTCCTTAGACAAGCCATCGACGACAACAAGAAGGCTTTTCTTCGCTTCGATTAGCTAGTTATCAATGAGAAGCCATTTTTGTTTGACCCGACTACAAACAGCTTGAAGGAAAGACGACCCAGTGACTGATGGATAGGCCGGCATGAGAAGAACGTTGCTAAAAGAAATGAAACATCAACATGTGAAGATAGAAGAACCTGTGCATCGAAGACCAGTAAAACCCTCAGTCCCTCTGCTATTTGTGCTTCGGACACGGTGCTTAAGATAATGTAGTGGAATGTACAAGAACTTAAATACAAACTAAAAAACTCATCTTTCAGAGAGTTTTGTGGAAAGTTTAAGATCTTTATTGGAGACTTGGTAATGTCAGCTAAGTGAGATAGACTGACAGAAGATGCCTTCTCGGACTATGTTGTATACCTATCCACACGCGAACAGAGACTCAAGGGTGGTGTAGCTGTTTGTATTCATAAAACTGTGTCCTCGGACATTACACTACTTAAGCAGGCAGAGGATTTTATTTTTCTTAAAATAGGTAAGTCTGTTTTGAACAGCCTGGAGGATATTATTGTTGCATGTGTATACGTAGTACCAGAAAGATCAGTAATTTATGGGGATGACAACAGTGAATCTCGGTCACCATATGAATCAGCTAGCAAGTGAACACCCGCACTTACTGTGGTTACTGTGCGGTGATTTCAATGCCCGCACGGCTGAACTCAGCGATGTTGACTATGACGATAGCGATAGACATGTACCACCAATAAAAGACTTTGAAGTTCTGTTCGAAACATCTTTAATACCCCCTACCTGCTCGTCCAAAGACACTAGCATCAATAAATTCGGTCAGAAACTTATAAAGCTCTGCAAAGAATTTGATATTTTTATTGTTAACGGTAGATTAACCCGGGATGAACTAGGAGAATTTACATGCATAGCTAACAGGGGAAGAAGTGTTGTGAATTATTTCATCTGCTCAGGCTCCATATTTGACCTGATTTCAGAAATGCATATGAACGAATCAGACCATTTCCCTATTGTTATTATACTGTTAAAGGATTCAGATACCCAGTGTAGTGATACAATATATACCACAATTCACTTAGAAGGTGAGATTAGATATATATGGTAAGAACAAAATGAAGCAGAATTTATTGAATATTTGAAAACAAAGGCAGATACAGAATTTCTACTTTTGTAGACGCTTTTGATAAGAGGAATGAAGACGGATCTTCCTGTTTTGTATATTTTCTTCAGAAAGCAGCTTCCCACATGGTCAAAGTGTACAGCACAAAAAGCTCGGGCCCAGCCACAGTGGTGGAATGCAGAATGTGCACGGGCAAAAGAAGTGAAACTCAAGCAGAGCAATACTCAATCTGACCTGTAAAAATATCTACACTTCAAGAAAACCTTAAAAGCCTATGTAAAACAAAAAGGGAAAAATATGATGAGCGTATAATCAGTGACCTGAACACCGCATGTAATGATCTTAATTCTAGAATAGAAAGGGAAAGCTCTTACAACAAATGTTTATAATGATTGCAATAAAATAGCCCCCCCAGACACGGTATGATTATTTTTAGAGACCTCCTAAATATAACACAAACATCATGTGATACTGACTTTGACATACAGATTGAAAGATCATTACATGATCATAATAATGGGAACTGTGAGAAATGTTTACATTTTAGTGCAAACTCAAACTTAGAAAAAGAAATTTCTCACTCAGAAATACCTGAAGCTATTCGTTGCCATTGACTCAGTTCTGTGAAGGAAATGAACTTGTCCCAGAAGCTCAAGCAGGTTTCCGTAAAGGTTATAGTACAACAGATTATATTTTTTGCCTTCAATCACTGATTCAGAAATATCTGACAAAACATCTTTTTGTTGATTTTTCGAGAGTATTCGACAGTATTGATAGATCCAAATTGCTATACATCCTGTAAAAAAGGGGTGTTCATGGAAAAAGTTTCAAACACTACATAGTATGTACAAAAGTGTGAAAGCTTCTGTTAAGGTTGGATCTCAAATAACTGATTATTTTGATTGTATATCTGGTGTCAAACAAGTTTGTGTTTTAAGCCTTCTGTTGTTTCCTATATTTCTGAGCTTTGGTCAGACTTAACATTATGTGGTGCATGTGGTATTGATGTCCTGGCAGATCCACTTGGTATCATACTTTTGATGTATGGTGATGATATTGCTATTGTTGCTGATTCCCCTGTTGACCTTCAACGTAAAATCTGCTATCTAGAACATTTTGTAACAAATGGGGACTTACAGTCAATGTGGATAAAACAAAAATATTAGTTTTTAAAAATGTTGGATTTATTAAGGATTGTGAAAAATGGTACTATGCTGGAAAGAAGATTACTGTAGAACCCAGCTATAATTATTTAGGCCTTACATTCACGTCTACACGAAAGTGTGTCAAACGTGCTGATAATTTATCTGGAAAGGCATTAAAAGCCTTTACATGAGTCAAGAAAATGTATTTTAGATTAAAGAACCTTCCACCAGATATAATCTTTAAAATATTTGACACAAAAATAAAACCTATTCTTTTGCATGGATCTGAGATTTGGGGATCGAAACAATACAGTGATATAGAGAAAGTTCAAATAAAACATTGTAAATTAATTTTAAATGTTGGTAGGGATGTTAGAAATGACATAGCCTTAAGCGAATGTGGAAGGCTTCCTCGTGTATCTGACTCGTATATAAGAGTTATCCAATACTGGTGCAGATTGTTAACCTTACCTGAACACAGGTACCCTAAACAATGTTACAATATGTTATGTTTACAAGATAAGGCAGGCAGATCCAACTAGGCCTCTCAAGTTAGAATTTTACTATGTAACCATGGCTTTAGGTATGCGCGTGAATGGCAGACAGTTGGTAACTTCCCCTTATTCATTAACGCAGTAAAAGAAGGACTCAAAGTTTGTTCTCTCCAAAAATGGCATAATTCAGTGTCTTCTTTAGATTACTGTGACTATCATCCAGACCTAATCAGAGCAACATATATAAACCAAGTATTACAACATGAAAACAGACGTGTCCTGTGTATGTTTAGAAGCAACTGCTTACCCCTTAATGGAATCACTCGTTGTTACCAAACCAGCAACGAACCTGAATGTGAGCAGTTTGACGGTCAAAGTGTAGAAGACCGGTACCATTTTTTGCTATTATGTCCTAAATATACAATTCTACGTAATAGATATATCCCACTCTTTTACCATAAATTCCCCTCCCCCTTCAAGGTTCACCTTTTGTGTAAGAACCTTAAGGGAAAAGTAGCTAATAATGTAGCCCTCTACATAACAGAATGTCTAAAAATGAGAACATCATGACAGTGTACATATAATTACTCAACATTGAATGTCATCATACTGTTTACCATTTAGATGTAACCTCTAACACAATTGAAATGTTGATTATGTTCAGCTAACAGTAACAGGCATGTACCATACAGTATGTGATGTTGTTATGGACCATAGGACATCCCGAAAACTGAATAGAATCATTATTATTACACATGTGTAAGAACCCTAAGAATAGCATAGTCATTAAAGTTGTACTATAACTAAAACAATGTTTGAAAAGGAGACCTCCATGACCATGATGTAGACTCTAAATATAAAAGAAACCATGCTTATGTATAGCCACTGAATGATAGTATGTATGTAACCAGCAGTACTTGATGTTGATGTGGGCCACAAACTGAATAAAGAAATTATTATTATTATTATTATAATTTTTATTATTATTATCACACACACACACATGCACGCACGCAAACACGCACACATGCAGACCCCACTACTTGCACTGCTACTTATACACCCACTTGTAACGTTTCGCGGCTCAAACCCATTTGCTAATATTATTGTTATTTATTTTATTAAGTATTCAAAAGCCTGGATGGAACAGCGGCACGTTCTTGAATAGTCTCGTGACCGTGTGACGCAGACCTGCGTATTACATCACACCATGACGCAATTAAGAATGGAAGACTCCTTAGTTTCGAAGGATTAATTTGTAGAGTAAGTCGTCATGGTGTGGTGTAGATGTACTCGACACGGTCTAAATCAGCTAACACACTAGGCGGTCACCTGGGTGACCCAACTGCTTAGCATGGATTGGTTAAGACCGGTAGTCGGGTAATTAAGTTAGCGGGCATAACGTCTCCCAGGCATTCACCTGCAATCTGTCAGTGTAGACTGACCTGTACACCAATAGGAGACCTGTTCATAAATAGCAGACGTGCATAACGGACGTTGACATCTCTCTACCGAAGGGTAGAACTTGAAAGCTTGCTTACACCGAGTCTGTAACCACTACTAGACGTACTTCAGATTCAGCGGCAAACTGTCAGTGTAGACTGACCTGTAGACGAATACCAGACTTTTTTTTTGCAATAGACGTTGAAATCTCTCTATACCGAAGTGTAGAATTTTGAATCCTGCTTACACCGGGAAGAACTGCACACCCAAACCGTACTCCAGATTCAGCGACAATCTGTCAGTGTAGTTTGACCTGCGCACCACCAGGAAACGTCTTGCAACGGTCGCTGACATCTCTCGCTACCGAAGGGTAGAACTGGAAGCCCGCTTACACTTGGGTGTAAGCATTGCTAAACCGAGCGCCGGATACAGCCGCCATCCTTCCCGCAGGAACTGTTTGACACAGACACGGAACTGGTTGACTGCCATCCGTCCGAGACGTCTCTAACAAGACTTATCTTCAGGCCACGATATACTCTTGTGTTCTGGGGGAATTGGTATTGTGACTCGTGATTCTTACACTCGTCTTGGATACAGTTGCCGGTCAACAACCCAGGTGTAACCTGTCTGCAAGTTGTCCATCTACCTTGGATATTCCTGACCAGCAAAACGACAACGTGACATGTGACATTTGCCTGGAAAACGGGACCCTAGCTTTCTGCGTTAGACAGTTATAGTAGTTCTTGACTGTGCCTACAAGGTGTGTGTCACAGCCATTACATCGACTAACTGCACATACCACCCGTTCGAATAGGTCTTTCTGTTTCTGGGTGGTGCTGCAATACCAGACGGTGAAGAGAATATCAGTACACTCTCAACAATCGACCCGTAAAACTGCACCACAATGTCCCGTCTTATGCCAATTTTTTTCAGCTGGCGCAGAAAGTAAAGGCGTTACTGTGCCTTCTTCACATCACATTGTTTTTTTCATCTGAGATGATGATGATGTCGTTTTATAATGCGCCAGTATCCGCATCGAAGAGATACGCTCCATGCTCAGTGATCCCAACAGCCACCAGACTGCAGGTCAAATGATCAAGTTCAAACAACAAAATGCAGATGATGAGATAAAAAAACTAGTCCATTTGAAATAAGTGAATCTTCAGTTTTTTTCTTAAAAGTTGCAAGACTCTCACACTCCTTGGTCGAGAGGGGAAGCGAGTTCCACGGCTAAATTTGAGAAGGATCTAAAACCCATTGTCTTTTTGTTTGTGTTCCGTCTGAACATTTGGTCGTCTTAGTCTGGATTGGGCTGCTGAACGAAGGTTCCCCTGAGGTTGGTGACGGTGACTGAGATCCTGAAGATATGCAGGCGCAAGGTCGTGAAGGCAGCCATATGTCAGGGTTAACAATTTGTGGTCGATACTTTTCTTTACAGGAAGCCAGTGTAGGTCACATAATAAGGGAGTGCTATGGTCAGTTTTTTTCTTTCGTGCAACTATTCTAGAAGCCGTATTTTGCACTCGCTGAAGCCTCGACAACTCACTCTTTGAAATTCCCCAGAGGCAGTTGTTTGCATAATCTAATCTCGAATGAATGAGGGACACAGCAACTGCATTTGCAGTCTTCTTATTGAAAATGGGTCGGAGTCGTCCAAGTGTGTGGATGTGCAAATAACATGCCTTGACCACAGAACTGACATGATCAGACATAGTCAGAAGATTGTCGACATAGAGTCCAAGATTCCGTACGGAGCTGGAGAGGGGGATTCTAGCTTGACCCACTTGGATGGAGTCTAGAGAGACTTTGCTAAGGCTAAACTTAGAGCTACATAGCATCGCCTCTGTCTTCTCTTCATTAAGCTGGAGTTTGTTCCTTAGCATCCATGACTTTACCTCTAAACAACACTCTTCTACCGCACAGATTGCCTCATGCACCGACTCATTGTCTGTACCGAACGAACGATAGAGTTCAGTATCATCTGTAAACATCTTGCGGTTCACACTATGCTTCTCAATGAGGGGACCAAGCTGAGATGTGAAAATAGAAAATAAAACCGGGCCCAAAACAGAGCCATGCGGGACACCGCACTGCAATGGAACTGTCACTGAAGAAGCTTGATTGACCATCACCCTTTGTGTACGGCCACTGAGGTAGGAATAAAACCACTGCAAGACTGAACCACCAATGCCCACCTCCTTCTGAAGACGAGTTAGTATAGTGGTGTGATCAATGACATCAAAGGGGAGGTGCAGGGTCGGGAGACCCAGACAGACGTGGAGAAGATCGGTCCACGGCAAGGCGGAGGCAGCTGAAATGACATGGGTCCAACTGAGGAGGGAGGACAATCACCGGGTTCGCCGGCGTGGTGTACTTGCGGCCCGATGCTCCACTGGGGGCGAAAAGGAATAATAAGAAGAATCTTACATGGTGAATCACAGAAACCTATAATAGTTGACCTGCTCTATGGCCTCATCGTTGACGGTGAGAGGTTCAACAGGACTTCTTTTTCACAGTAAACTATGAAACATTGAGCTGCAGACCATTATCACTGCACAAAGCCACCAGGTGATCGACATCTTGGCGATACGCAGACTGATCGTTGTTCGCGATGAGACCTACACTGTGGTGTCATTGGCAAACTTCGCCATCCGTATTAATCCGTGAGCTAAGACACAGTCGTTGGTGAAAAGACAGAACAGGAAAGGAGAGAGGACGCATCCTTGCAGCGTGACTATGCTAAGTACCAGGATGTTTGAGAGGCGATAATTGACTCTTACTTTTAGGGTGGTGCAAGAGGACGATGCAATGATCAATGGCAGCTGCAAAGCAGAGATATCGAAGAGGTAAGCAGCTTCAAGTACTTGAGACACACCCTCTCCAAAGACGGCAGCTCCACGCCAGATATCAGCACCAGGATCGCATGGAATAGCGGCAATTGCAAGTATAGATAGCTGTACAAATCCCTGGTAGTGCCGATCCTGCTCTACGGATGTGACATGTGAACTCTGCTCGCTGAAACGGAAATGAGAATCCGGGACTTCGAGAACAAGTGCCTGAGGAGGCTTCTCCTCATACAAAGAACATAAAACCAACGACTATGTAAGAAACAAGATGACCACACTCGTAGGACACCAGAAACCTCTGATTTGGTCAGGTCACCCTGTATGACACGTAGAAGACTGTTCTTCGAGGCACCTTGGAGGGTGGCCGACGCCGCGGTGGCCAGAGGAAGAACTGGCTTACGAACGTCAAAGGCTGGACTGATCGTCCTGTACAGGACCTGCTGACTATCTCCGACAATAGCCAAGAGTGGCGGACCCTCTCAGCTGCTGCGTCTATCCATGTGCTCCCCTACAACGCCAGGCGCCAGGCGACTGACTGACTGACTGACTGACTGACTGACAAGAGGAAGTCAAGGATCCAAAAGCAGACTGACTGGGAGAGACCAAACTCTGTGAGCTTATAATCGTTTGGTGACGTCACCTGGTCTCCATTAAGGACAGAGACGATCATCAATGCTTTAAGACCACGGGGAGACATGATCCGGAGGAATGTGCTAAAGATATGAGTGAGGACGACAGAGACCTGGTCAGCGCAGTGCTTAAGTGTGGAAGTAGACACCGTCAAAGTCTATCTGCTGATGTCCTGCAGTTGTGTTGCCGGAACAGATTGTGCACCTCGTGCTCGCTTATAGTCAAGGAAGCTGGTAGTGGGAATGCAGAGGCTGTTGTTGTCACTGGTGTGGTGTTGTGTGCTTGTAGCAGCTGATCTAACGTCTTACCGTCAGGATTGCTTTGCTAACTGACAACATTTATTATTAACAAGTCTTTCAAAAACAGTATTACAACCCAACAATGTACATGTTGTTTCGTCTTATATTGATGAGAAATATTTTTTTTATTTCTAGATACTTTGTGCCGTACAGTATAGAATGCATAAAAGGGAAACCTGAATGAGCTGGTTGTCGCCGGTGATGGCCTGTTGAAGTTGACGGACCGTGAGGTTGGGGAAAGCGATGACCTTAGTGACGGGCAGACCGAGAGAGATGTCAGACACCAGGTGAGACAACATGGCCTTCGCCTTGTCCAGTTGTAACACGGCGTTTTTCAGTTTCTTTTTAATGTTATTGTCGACATCCTGCTGTGACATGTTCACAGCTTGTACATTGTCACCAAATGCCTTCACCTCACAGACTACCAGTCCGTATTGTCGATGAATGAGAAGCACATCAAAGTCTCCCTGTTTCCAGTTGCGTGGTAAAGACGGAGGAAGGTTGGAGGGTCGGGGTAGGTGGGTAGCGGCGGCAGCGTAACAAGGTTCACCCAGGTACTGTCCGAACTGAAGCTGAGTCATTCCAACCATCACATCTCTGTTCTCTTCACACATTTTCTGAAGACAGACAAAAATCCGCTGCATGGCTGCATCGTCTCTGACATCACTATCCTGAAGGCGAGGAGGCTGAGGACTGGGCGAATGAACAGCAGAAGATGAACTTATCCGCAGTTGGTTAGACTGACCAGCCTGTCCAGGTGCTAATTCAAGGACGAGAACATCCTGACCTGCAGTCGACTGTCTGGTCATCGGCACGCGGTTGATGTAGACAGGAGGCAAGAAGTAGGCGCGAGAGTCGAAATCAGGGAACGAGGCCTCAACCCACTGTAGCCAGAATGTCTGGGCTTGTTGTGATAATGTTTCCTGTGTCAAAACAATCTGGTAAATAAAATAATAACTGCCTATTATCCTTAAACCATTTGGTTTATTTTAGACTTTTTTGTTCAAACATTACTTGTATTAGCTGCCGCTGTTTAATACTTGAGATGGCCCGTTATTAATCATCCGTTTAGGTATTTTTAGAACCCCTTTATTTTAGTCTGTTACACACTGTTGTAATATACATTTGCTGTCAACTAACAAACCTTTGAGCCAGTCTTTTGTCCGATGAGACTGACTGCCGCTTTGATCTGAGAAGGATCACCGCGGATGTTGAGAATCTTCATACCTGGTACAGGTGAGGGGTTGGGGTCAAACTCTACGTCAGCGCCTGTCTTTTTCTTTACCTCTTCCAGGGGGCGTGTGTTCACTAAAAAAAATTTTTTATTAGTGATTGTAAATGTGCAGACAGATCTATCTAAATATAACAGACTATTTAGTTGATCATTTATCATTACGAAAAACTGTGATGCTATATTGCGCCAATGATAAGTTTTATTTAAAAAAAAACACTTCACATCGAATACAGATCATCATTACTGTACTCGTGGTTATCAAACTAATCATTGTCATTATCATTTCTTTGTCGTTTCTTTGCCATGCTCTTGGATTTTTGATGATTATGATGTTTTACTCTGAATGCTATTTTACTACTTTACTCTTGTCTGCTTTTTATCCTACTTTCATCAAACTTTAAAATAATAAAGTATCTTAAAAACACAGCCCACCTGTATCTGTAAGTAGTGTAGCCTGTTCATCAGTCACAGCGTGTATGTAAACTTTGACCCGGCCACCTCCTCCTGTAGGGCGCTGTCCCTGTGATAGTCATTACAGTTAGAGAACATCGTGAGACTGAACACCAGGTACATCACTAAGAGGATAATGTAGAAGATATGACATTAAATATGTGCACCAGCATTACTCTAAACCAGCAGAAAAAATCACACACACACACACACACACACACACACACACACACACACACACACACACAGAGTAATTCGGGTTAGAAACAGTTTTGTTTTGGTTACGTTTTGAGAAAACTCAAGGTAACAGGTGTCCCTGTTGTGTTAATGTGATGTTGATTTCTTGTAGTATCGCTGGTCTGTCGCAACCAAAGTGTTTTCATACAACAAAAGAAACGTTATAAAAATAGTTTATGACTGTTTTTATCTGTTGCTGTTATCACTAATGACCCCCTACACACTGTACGTACTTTAAGCGAGCAGGGAAGGAGAGTGGCTCACCTGAGCAGACGACGGATGAACAGACATTGTTGACAGTGGTCTCCCCTGTTCAGCACCAAGTTTGTCGGAGGCAGCGTCTGTCTGTTTGTGAGAAACCAGCCGACTGGTATGTGTGTAGGGTCATAGGTAATATAGTGTCAGTGGCACAGAGTCAGTGGCATCATGTCATTGGCATAGTGTCAGTTCATAATGTCAGTGGCATAGAGCAGTGGCATTGAGTCAGTGCCATAGAGTCAGTGTTAGTCAAGATGAGTTTAACGTGATGAGGAAAGTCGTTAGCCGCTGTCTCCAACATCCCGCCGTCCCCGTGCTATATTATTAGCCTGACTTGTGGTGACTATGGCCGCCTCTTGCCACGTACATCAACTTCCAGTGAGTGGACAGGAGTGGTCAGCCATATGGTAAATGACTGCACTGCCCTGTGGAAACAATGATAATGACATGGCCATAAGGTAACAGTTTTATGATAACTTCACTATACTTCTTAGCACCAACATATTGTAGCGGTGATAATTACACCCGTAATGTCAGTAAGTGTACAGGCTGTTAGTACCAACATTTTGTAACGGTGATAGCTACCTCTCCTATTCTCTCTCTGCACAAACTCGAGTGATGTCTATTGTTTCTCTACACAAACCCGTGGGATGGTCGTGATGTTCTTACTGAGTTCATGTTCACCTATTAGGCTACAGGAAATAATGCAAGCTCACCATTGTTTAAGTTCTGTTAGCTTTACCTAGGCTGTGACACAACACTATAAAAGTTAATGTTATGATCATTAACTTTCCCCATGACGTTTCAACAATTAATGAAGTTTCAGTAGATAATGTGAATGCTTTGTTTGACAGTAATCCCCCCGACTTGTAAATGCTGTTGGAACAACGTGTAATGTGTTATATTGTTAATTTATATTTATCTTTTATATTATTTATACATATTGTTTAACTAAATACAGTTTGTCTTGTTGTATTGTCTTATATTAAACAGTATTTCGTCCTCGTGTTGCAGTTTCGTTGAGTGTTATTACCTCCCCTGACTGTGGCTGTTTTGCCGTGGATGTTGTTAATGTTAAGGTTGTCATAGTTCACGGTGACTGGTCATAGCTGGTAGAGGCTCAGTGTTTGTCATGTAAAGTCCTCAGCCCGGCACATGAAACACGAGACCCGGGCAGCCTCAGGCAATCATTTTGTTCTTTGTTGAAAGATTGCGACTCTGTCCGCCGTCAATGTGATATACCCGATGTATTTCTCAATACTTGGTGCACTCAGTAATGCTAAGTATTGCTCCTTACTTCTGACGACCTTAAACACACAGCCTGTCTCTTTCTCCTCAGGCCCCCCGATGGGGGTGTTATCGCTACACTGAAGTCATCTTCACATCAACTACAGAAGAAGACAATACAATATGCATACTCACCTGAGGTACATGTATTCTGATGCAGTAAAATAACTCAGTTATTTCTCGTCCTCGTGTCCCGACGAAGAATGGCAAGATGGCTGAACGAAGAGTTGTATACCCATGCTATAAAATGTTTCTCATGTAAGTCTACTTTATCGGATTTTTCCGAAGCACGAAATAATAATTTAGCTTTGGTAAGTCAGTACATTCTATCTGCAGTGCGCAAGGGTGTAAAAAAGTAAATTATGTTCAAGCAGAAATGGAAACTCATTGAAATCTTTTAGAACAACAGCGGGGTATGTTGGATAAGTTCTAATATGTGTGACCCTTGGGACAGGATATGGTCTTTGCTGGCTGCCAAAAGGCTTAGGCCCTAGTGAGTAGATTGAAACAATTTATGAATCGACTGGAAGTGTCCTGTTTGTCTCGGCAAAGGAATGTAGATTTGGATGTGGAGCATCGGATAACAATATTTGGGCCCTTTCTTTACTATAGACCACGGAGCTACCACTTTTTAAAATTTATATTTATTTAAATTTTTATTTAAAAACATAATGTCCGTAAGGTTTGATGTGAGCTATCGTGCCTTGTGCTTACTTAGAGTAAACAAACACCATCGAGACTAAGCGACTCTGTGATATCAGTGAAACGACATCGTATTTCTCAGTATTTAAAAGCTGTTTTCACAAGATTCTTTTCAGTGAAAATAAATGGTCCATATTGTGTGGATCAATTTACACAAATTTTTGCAGGTAAATAAATCGACAAAACTGAGTAAAAGTCACTATACTGTCATAATTACATTTTGCTTGCATATAAGTAGTAACACTGATAGCCACTCAAAGAAAACAGTCTCAATACCTTCAAGATTTTTTCTTTATGTGTAGTCGAAATATCGGTCACATACATCAACTGTGTGTGGCTGTTATATATTAGCAACAACAGTTGAATACAGACATCTCTCACTCCATGAACATTTTCATTAATGGAAAGGCTGTTCTTTTTCTCTGGTTTGATGAAAACAAGAATAACATACTTCATAGAAAGGAAATAGAAAAACAAAAGATAAAATGAACTAATCACAAAGAGCATCATTCATTGCCCAACATTTAGTAATTTTACTGACTGCAAGGCCTAGTACACTACTGGCAATGTAACATGTATCATGATAACTTATCATTTTACGAAAGTTTGAGAGATGTTTCTTTCATTACCATTACTTCTCTAAATTTACAAAAACCGTTATTTATCCTTAAAGTCATCACCATTATTTCTGTTCGTGTATTATTTTAACATTTTAAATCACAATGGCTGAATTAGAAATCCTGTTGAGTTCAGAATGGCTTAAGATCAGGCGCTAAATAAAACAGACTTCAAAAAATATTTTTAAAATCGCTCCAACCAAAAACATTTACTAACATGTCAATAATCTTATTTCCTTATTTTTCAGACTGTTAAAACAACAAATGAAACATTTTGACACGTGCAACTATAGTTTTACTCTTTTTATTGGTTGCTTCGTTTCATACTCAGGTAGCTAGAATATCCGGGTGACATAAGTTTAACTGTGAGTCTGCATTTTGATGAATGATATCATTTTTCTACGTGCAGTTACTTGAGGGTGCATTAACACAACACTTGAACCTGGCCGAAAGGTGTTTCTGGAAAAAAACGACTCTATCTGAAAGTGTGACATATTTTGTTAAACATATTTAGTGTGATGATATCAGCTGCTGGGGACATAATTCAGTTTCTTATACTGATAATATTAATTTTGAACAAACAGTCATAACTAAGCATACATTTACAGGCGTGTCAGCTTGCTTTTGAACACTGACTGCTACAAGATACCCGGAGGGAAGTAAACAGATGAGGAAGAGAGAAAGCGTCAGTAGCTGCGGGTGTCCCTTGTCAGTTGTTTCCCCAGGGAAAAATGGGGAACTCAAGGGAAAACGTTTTTCGTAATAATAATGCCATGCCCAGACACTGTGTATACTACTCCATGTTTCTTTAACCCAGGGCATCTTTGCCACCGGTTTATAAATAGGGCTTCAGAGGTAAGACAAATTTTGTGTGGTCTGGATATCGGTTTATAACTTTTGAAACAATACGATTGTTCTTGAGATCCCTATTTTGCCCCAAAGACTTACAGCCATACACCCTCCCATAACTACCGCTCCAGGTAGGGACTGAACTCCTCAGTCAACTTTCTCTCACATGTAAATCACTTCATCTTAGTGCATACTAATGTCCTGTTAATATCATTAATTTTCATACACGACGATTGAGCAAAGTATCCGAATCATCTTTCTAAAATATAACAGAGCAAGTCATCAGTAAAAACTGTTCAGAAATTCCATTCGATAACAGTGTACTTTACAAACATTCTTTAATGAGTCACAAAATCACACATGAATTGCACCTTTAACATTACGCGTGTTTATTTGCTGTTCTGTATACAGTTTGTTTGATGCTCTGTGATGGCACCATTGATGTGTGTGATCGAAACATATTGAGAAACGGTCTTCTAAAGTTCTCATTATCATAAATGTTAGTCATCTTGTAACGAGGTTTAAAAGAGGGAGAGTAAATCGACGTTTATTCCCAAACAGTGGCGCTGAACATCCGTTCAGACAATGTACAACGTGAAAGGCACCTGCTCTGCACAATGATAGTATCTCAGGCTTGCTATGTTCTGTGTTCTGACAGGCTAGGGGTCCCTCAGACCTCCTGACCTCCTGACCTGGAAATACACGTCCTTATATAGTGTCTTATCAAAGTCTGGTTATCAGCATGTAATTAGTCGTAACAAGAGAACACCCCTTTCCTAGTCACCTTACAAACAAAAGCTGCTGATGAGGAGAAGAACAAATAAGATAATTATGAAGAACAACGTTTGACAGAGGCCAGCAAAGCCTCAGATCCGTGTCGGTAAGTCTTTTGATACACAGATTGCGGATACAGTTTCATCATTTATGTTATCGTTGCCTTATATTGTGCGGCACGTCAGCAGGACACCATCATGCGATACATCATACTGCGTCCGCTCCCTCCCTCTCACGTGTCGTCACGTGCTCTCATCTATGTTTTCATTGGCGGTTTTATTGTCGTGGGTGCAGCTTGTATAGTAAAGTACTTACACTATCTATTTCCAATATTGATCTAGTCCAGGGATGCCCAACCTACGGCCCGCGGGCCATATCCGGCCCGTGACGCGGTGCCATCCGGCCCGCGAAACTTCTGCCCACGCTGCAGAAAATCGGCATGTTATTAATAATAAAAAAAAGAAAATGAAAAAAGGGAAGAAAAAGTTCAATAATCAAGGAATCCATTTTTAAAGAAAAGTCAAACTGCATGTAGCACTCTAGTTGTGTACTTGTTAATTGTTATTGTTGTAGAGGTCGTAGGCCACCACACTGTCCCTTCTCTCACGCCGGCTGCGTGTGTAATAGCCAGCCCTGACCTGTCTCGGACCTGTTAGCGCGCGACGCAAGGTTGCCTGACCCACTTAGGAGGGCCCTGACCAGGCAGTGACTGTCATGCATGAACACATACACACGTACATGCGGTCATCACACGCGTACACACATGCGCACGTACATGCACGCATACCGACATTCACGATCGTCGAACGCGTGCGCGCACACGCATGCACACACTTACGCAGGCTCTCAAACACTCTCACACCACGCGTGGACACACCTAGTAAGCTATGGTCAAGTCTGGCCTTGGACCTCAGGAGTGGGTGGGGAGAACAATGCCCCCCCCCCCATGGTTCAAGGAGAGGTCGAGGCTGCGGGAGAGAAAGGGATGAGTTCTGGAAGGTTCGACCGGGGAGCGATAAATAGTGTAGTTTTGAAGTTGTCGGGGTTCTTTGTGATTTGGAAGTGAGAGTGGAGAGAAGGCAGGCAGCCGCCGTGTGACATCAAACAAAATCTACTGTGCGCAGCAAATTTCATCTTGTGTGCTCTTGTGCAGCAGCTAGTTCACCGGTGAAATGGGTGAGCCAAAGAAGCGAAAAGTGGACTCTGAGTGCAGAAACTTCCAAGAAAAGTGGACAGAACTTTACTTTTTTATGCAGTATGAAAACAAGCCAACGTGTTTGATTTGCAAAGAAAGTGTGTCTGTTTTTAAGGAACACAACATAAACGGCACTATGAAACAAAACACAAGAACAAGTATGGCAGCATCCTTGGGTCGAGCCGCGAACAAAAGATTGCTCAGTTACGTGAAGAAATTGGAGGCTTGACCAGAATATTTACCAAGAAAAGACAAGACAATGAGGCGGCGAGTTGCTCACATTTTGAGCAGAGAAGTGAAGCCATTTTCCGACGGTGAGTGCGTAAAAAAGTGCTTGCTAGCAGTGGTGGAGGAAATGTGTCCTAAAAAAAAAGAATGCAGTTGAAACCGTCAGCCTTTCTCGCATGACAATTGCACGGCGAGTGGAAGATATGGGGAAAAATCTCCAGTCAAAACTAAGGGACAAAGCAGCAAGTTTCGAAATGTTTTCCATTGCCGTTGACAAGTCCACCGACGCATCTGACACTGCTCAACTCTTGGTATTTATTCGCGGTACAAACAGCGATTTTGAAATTACAGAAGAGTTAGCGGCCATGAGGAGCATGCATGGTAACACCACTGGCGAAGACCTGTTCAAAGAAGTTTCAGCCGTAATTGAGGGTCTTGCTCTTCCTTGGGAAAAGTTAGTGGGAGTGACTACTGATGGTGCCAGAAGTATGGTTGGATGCCACAGCGGACTGGCAGCAAGGGTTATTAGAAAAGTCGTCGAGTCTAATGGAACCGAGCCTTTGCGGCTTCATTGCATTATTCACCAACAAAACCTCTGTGGTAAGGTGTTGAATCTGGAACATGTGATGAAGATTGTGGTCAGCACTGTAAACCTCATCAGATCACAGGCGTTGAACCACAGAACTTTCAAGGAATTTTTGACAGAAATAGAATCCGAATATGAAGACGTTCTCTTTCACAGTGAAGTCCGCTGGTTAAGTCGAGGAAGGGTACTAAAACGGGTTTTTGATTTGAGACATGAGATTGAAATTTTTATGACTGAGAAATCAAAGCAAGTGCCTCAGCTGAACGACCCCTCGTGGTTGTGGGATTTGGCGATTTTATGCGACATCACGTCACATCTGAATGAACTCAGCACCAAACTACAAGGGAAAAACAAGTTGATTTCGCATGTGTATGCGGACATAACAGCATTCCAAGCGAAATTGCAACTCTTCATTCAGCAGGCGGGAAGGGTGCAGCTTGTCCACTTTCCAACGTGTACAGCTCTACATCAGGATCAGCAGCTAAATATGTCTTTCCCCAAAGCAAGAATGATCCAACTTCTGGGGCTCTTGAAGGATAATTTCAAGGACAGATTTGTGGATTTTCATGATTTGAAGAATGAAATACGTCTCTTCGAAAATCCATTTGCGGCAGATGTGTCAGATGCCCCGACAGACCTGCAACTGGAACTGATTGACTTGCAAAGCCAGACATCCCTGCTTGACAAATTTCGAGCGATGCAGACAATTGATTTCTACGCCTTGTTGCCTGCAGAAACTTTTCCAAATCTCCGAAAACAAGCGTCAATGATGATCACGATGTTGACAAGTACTTATGTGTGTGAACAAACGTTTTCAGTGATGAAACGGGCGAAACCCGTCTTACGTAATCGCCTCTCGGACGAACATTTCGATTCAGTGCTCCGACTCGGTGTCTCTACGATGCAGCCGGACATTCAGAAATTGGTTTCGGGAAAACAACTTCAAACATCCCACTAATTACTACAGAATTAATGGTAAATAAAGCACGTTTCTAATAAAAATGGTATATGCTCTAATTTTTTTTTCTTTTTTGTATATTTGCGGTGAAGCGGCCCGTGACACGCGTCTCGGAGACTGATATGGCCCCCAGGCCGAAAAAGGTTGGGCATCACTGATCTAGTCGACACAAATGTGTCTAGGCGTAACAATTTCTTTTTGCAGTTCATATGATGGCTGAAAAAACACTCCACGCAAGTAATATATGACAGCAGGTGATATTCTTCAACAATATGGTAGTCATGGTTACTCTTATCGATGTTCGTTCTTTATTGCTTACTGTCCTCAGTGATCGCTACTCTCTTCCGCGATTCTCTGATACCAAGGTTCAGCATTGGCGTGATACACACCTTAACTAGCTTATAACTACACGTTCTGTACACGTTTTATTCAGATTATAACTACACATTCTGTACAAGTCTTAAACGTTTTGTACACTTCTTATGTTGATTACAAGTACACGTTTAGTACACGTCTTATGTAGACTAGAACTAGACCGTCTTATATTGATTACAACTACACGTTTAGTACACGTCTTATGTAGATTAGAACTAGACCGTTCCCTGTAATTTAACTTAATTCAGCGAGTGAACAATTTGTGCAATGAAGACTGTGAGAGGTGAAGAGATGAAAGGCTGAGTGTCATTCTGTCCATATGTATGTTTGTGTGTACATACATGTGGCTACTGAACTTGTCCCGTATACATTTGCACTAGTTATCAAATCTCTGTCTCTCCAACGAAAGGAACTTTTTCTGCAAAAGACTTTAGCAGTAATCTAACCTAATGTTTGTAGTGTATGTGTATGTGTAGGTGAGGATGGCATATTTTTTGTTGCTACTCAGTTGAGCTTATTTAAAGGTCACATGATACTTCAATTGAACACAGCAGAAGTCCTTGATATCAAGACTAGTACAAGGAACTGAACTTTGCGAGAGTTCCTACATACGAGGTTGCTACACGAGCTAATAAACACATTGAGTTAATTATGTATTCTCTTGTTTTATGATGGACCACTGCTATCTGGAATAAGACTGAAGAATTTTGCATACTGGTGTCACAATGATTATGTATACTGGTGTGACAATGTAAAGGGATGTCTGCTGGTAGCTTCACCAACTTTAATAATAATCTGAAACAAAGACGATCAAACAAACTCAGAAGGAAACATTCTATATCTAAAGTTCACTTTAGCCCACTTTGTTTTCTTCATTGTTGAACTCGAGCACATTCCCATATTCAAATTGCCCACTGGGACAAAATAAGTTGGTCATTTTCATTGTCATTGTCATTGTCATTGCTCAGTTATAGGTCTTTGTAATTTATTGAGTGAAAATCTGGTGCAAACATACGATGGGTGGACCGTGTGTTTATATACAATATCATCTAAAGCGACTCCCATGCAAGGGATACCAGAGAGACTAGATAACCTAGTCTCTCTGGGAATACTTGTAGTCAACCAGTAAGGATGTAGTCCTGGATGTTGTAATACTTTGTACTTGATATTCGATAGAACAGGTAATTGTGTGTGTGTGTGTGTGTGTGTGTGTGTGTGTGTGCAAGCGTGCGAGTGTGTGTGTGTGTGTGTGTAATAGTTGTAATCAACCAGTAAGGATATAGTCCTGCATGTTGTAATACGTTTTTATTTGATATTCGACAAAACAGGCAATAATGTGTGTGTGTGTGTGTGTGTGTGTGTGTGTGTGTGTGTGTGTGTGTGTGTGTGTGTGTGTGTGTGTGACAGTATAGGAGGTTGTGACAGTCAGTGATTCTCCACATGACGGGGACAATGATAAAGTTGCACGGCGCCTGGTGGTGTGACTGATGTTGTCTCTCATCTCAACGCCTACTGTGGGTCCACAGCTACTTAGGCCATAGAGTGGTTTACAGCTCAGTATACAGGTTCAGCAAAATGAAATTCAAACCACTGTAACTTGATGCTGTCCCAACAAACTCTGTCGTCTGCTGTACGCTTACTAACGATGATATCGACGACAAGGAATCAAACTATAAAACATGTTAACATTGACATGCACAATATGTTAGCGTTTTCTGTGCATTAACATTAAAATTAGTTGCTTATTATGCAAACCACAGGTTAGTTTAATAATAAATAAACTTTGGCCAGTTAGAAAGCAATACAACTACTCAACCTGTAAACATAGTACAAGTCCATACGAATCTAGGTGTGTACTATTGGTAATCACTTGTCATGGTCCACACAAATATCAGCAAGAAGCAAAGAAAACCTATTTCCTAAATCTTTACTCTCGAAAACTCTTCTGGGCTCGTTCTACTGGTGTGAGAGGTAGACGTTCAACGTTGAGGCCGCTAGAAGTCGTCGGTTGTCAAGGACTGAGACCGTCTGTTGGTGGTATTCGTTTGGCGGCTGTACGTGGCATTACAGTCGTCGAAGAAACCACGTGTGTGCCCAGGAGAGGCGCAAAGCTCGAATCTGTGTCGCCGGGAGAGCAGTCTTCACTCTCTGACGTGGTTGGCAATTCGAGGAGGAAGACGACGGATCATCGGTCAATACTTCGAGGGAAAGCGTCAGTGCGTCGTGACAGTCAGCAGAAGTATTGGACTCACAACAAACCAGCTGTAACAGAGCTAAGTTGGTGTGCTTGCGAGTGTGTACGGTATTTGTAAAGAGAGGCAACAGCACTGTAACATCAGAAGTACGCTTTAGCACGGATAGTATTGGGACCCCCCTAGACGAGTCCATTTGATTGTGTTTTGTTTGAAATGGTTTTTGTAATTAATAAATCTTTTCTGTATTGTTCCGTTGAAATCACACGTCGTTGAGTATTGTGTTCGGGGAAGAGCAGGGGTGGGGGCTCGTGAGCCAAGTTGAGTGATTGAATGACCAACGTGTGATTATCGTGTGTTTTCCCCTGCAGTTAATGTTAACGGGGGCGACTAGTGTTGAGTAACTAGTGCCCACGTGCCTATTCCCCGGGGCCAGTATTCACGTTCTGGTTGAAAGACCAGGGATACTGTCACAGACCTGTTCAAGTCGAGTTTTAAATATTCAGGTATACTTCTGTAAAATGGCATTAGACGAGACATTCAGCAAGTAAAATTCAGTCTGTCAGTTCAAAACAGAGCTCCTAAGACATTTATACAAAAATCTTTTCCTGCTTTAGGAGCCTCCCGTACAATGAAGGCCTCCTTTCCACATTACAAAAGTCCTCTGTACTTCCCCATTTTCTCTGATTTCCTTCTTTTTTATTGTGCCTTTTTTCTTATAACTTGGAACTTCGGTTTCTTTTTTGCATGTTTTCATGAGGGTTACACGTAAAAAAGCATCTCCTTTTCTTATTTCCTTCGTTCAGAAAGATTTGTCATTTGTCATTTAACTCTCTCTCTCTCTGTATGTATATATATATATGTGTGTGCGTGCATGCGCGTGTGAGAGTGTGTGTGTGTGTGTGTGAGTGCGCGCGCGCGTTGGATACAAAATGTGCCAAAAGACAGGATTATTTCTTATTGTTTATAAAACGCACATGAACTGTTAAGTTCCGTCCTAAAGTGACAGCACGTCCTCGTTTCTTCGTGGGCGCCATGTTCACCCTATTATAGCCCTCGCTCTTCTATATTCCCTTTGTTGTATGAGAATTAGCGTCGTCCCTTCTCTCGTTCATCAGTTGTAATCAGACATTTTGCCACCTGGATGATTTCTGTCGACCGCCTAAGCTCCAAAAACTGATAGTATAAGCCTTTTTCCAAATCAGTCTCACGATACAACGACAATAAAACCACCAATGAAAACACGGGCGAGAACACGTGGCGACACGGGAGACGGAGTGAATACAGTTTGCAATCTCGCATTACAGGATCTTTTGATGATTTAAGATACCATAAAGTCAAGATAACAAAGATGACGAAATTTTAACGCAAAACAAGGATCAACAGGACTTTACAGACCACGGCGATATTCATGTGGCCGCTGTCATCCGTTGTTTCTGTTAATCCTCTTGTTTCTCCTTTTTGTCAACAACAGGTGTTACTCGAATGGTGGGTATGACAAAAACGTTCCCCTGCTACATACAACTAACCTTATCATCAACACTTATTGATCAGTTTAAGAATATTTAAGCGGGTGGTTCGCGAAGACAGCAGATCCTTGAAGGTCAGAGCCAGAGAAGAAAGCAGTACAACGTTTACGTGTTGGTGAGTACAGTAACTAGATAATAATTAGAAGCGAACAATTTTAACTGTTTATTCAATTATAATAAATTCAGAGAACGGTTTTGCAATTTCTTTTAAATAAAAAACAGCAGTTATTTCATGTTCGTTTATTTTTTCTTCTTGCTTGTGTGTGTGTCGACTAAGACATCAGCTTTCTTTGGAGCAGCTGCGTTACACACGTTACGATTTCTAAACACATGACTCGGAGAATGCGTATGTAAGCAAATAACATATTTGAACATCATGGCTCAGTCTTTCATGAAATCCAGAAATCTCCTGATCCGGTCTATTTTTTATTCAAGAATGATGTTGTCACCCCTCTACTAAAGAGATACAGTCTTGACCCCAAAAATCCTTAACATATTTACAATTTCAAAATATATGCTGAATACCTTCTTTTTATCTCTGCAAAGGTTACAGACATCATCATCTTCTAGTCCCATGTGGAATAAAATTACTTTTGTCCCCAGAATTCTATGAAGCACTCTGATTTGAAGCCATTTTAACTTGATATCTTTTATATTAGCCATTCCTTTAAATATAACATGACAGTCAACATTTCTGGTTACCTTTTCATCCCATTTTAAACAACAACTTGGCATGCATGTGTTAGATATCATTCTATCATAGTATAGTCTTGCACCTTTCTGTACTGATCGAATTATTTTAAGTTTTGTTTGTGCCATATTTAGTGGAAGATAACTTTGTTATATTCATTCTGTTTAAATTTATGTATGTCTTTATGGCCTGTATACAACCATTAAAAGAGACAAAGTTATTGTTAACATTATATTTATTTTTAACGGCTTGATATGATAAAAATTTCCTCTTTTGTCTATTAGGTGTTTAATTAAGTATATTTCTCCATCCAGCTCATATAGAATTGGCTTATTTTCAATCTTAATTCTGTCATTACAGAAGATAGGTTCTGTAAAGATTTTTTCATTTTTTTCGCACACAATACTCTCTCCAAATATCCCATACGCTTTTAATAGATCTTTCCAGAAGCTGTTTGCATGTATAAAGGAGCAAACTGCAGGGCCACGTTTGTCTAAGTATTCTATTACTTTATGTGTGGACATGAGATTTCTTTTTCAGCTGTGGTTGTTTTTTTTAATTTTTCGCAGCCATGATAGTTTTAATGCATTCACATAAGTTCTAACATCAGGTATGCCTATACCCCAGCATAAATATTTTTAATGGACATTTTTCTGTTAACTTTATCATTTTTACCATTCCAAACAAACCTAAAGATTGATTTCTGTAAGTCATTTATAATACAGTCTGGAGGGTTAGGTAGCAGTAGCCACAGGTGTACCAGTTTTGACAAGATTAAGGACTTAAGTATTGCTACTCCAGATATCTTTCAAATTTATCTAATGTGCTCATGAATTCTTCAAAAGATAGTCTGTCATCTTCCAAGGTTAGTTCTGTATCATCTGTATACTGTACTATTTTGCTTTCAGAGTTGTGGATTTTTATACCTTTTATATGTTTGTTTTTCCTGATCATGATAGCTAGAATTTCTACGCACAAAATGAATAAATAAGGTGAGATGAGGTCCCCCTGCCTGCAGCCTCTTCTAATTAGGAACCATGCGGATAATGTGCCGTTCACTGACACACTTGATTTGATATTGGTATAAAGGGTGGTGATGCATTTACAGAAAAGGGGGCTAAAGACAAAGGAATGTAAACATCAATCATAAAACTCCAACTAATACTATCGAAGGCTTTCTCGAAATCAAGGTATACTAGTAAACCAGGTTGTTTATTTACATTTAAATGTTCAATCAGATCATATATCAGTCTAATGTTATCCCCAAGATATCTTCCAGATAAAGCCATACTGTTCCTCATGGATAAGAGATGGTAGCACTTTTTTCATTCTATTTGCGATGCATGATGCACCAATCTTATAAATCACATTTAAGAGAGTGTTTGGTCTCAGGTTTTAATTTGATCTCTAGGCTTATCTGTTTTAGGTAGACATATAATAACACTTTCTTTTTGTGTAGCTGATAACTCTCCTTTTAGAAAGCTCTCATTCAGTGATCTAACAATGAAAGGGCCAAGCTGTTTCCAGAAAACCTTAAAAAAAACTCCACAGTAAACCCATCGCTCCCCAGGCTTTTACCATTAGACATGCTTTTTACAACCTGGCCTGCTGCGTCTAAAGTGATAAATCCTTCTAGTAGATTAAGTTCAGGTTCAGTAAATTTTGGCATATCTTCTCTGATGTCATTAAAGTTAAAGTTTTGAACTGCTCCTTCAGAATACAGATTTGAGAAAAAAGTTTGCACCTCAGCTCTTATTTCTTCCGGTCTTGTGGTGTTTTCCCCATTTTGCTTTTGTAATTTTCGAATTTGTTTACTTACATTATTGCGTTTTTCTAATGAACAGAAATATCGACAGACGTTTTCTTCTTCTGCTATCCACCTTGCCCTGGAGCGAATTAGTACACCTTACATTTTCTTTTCCCTTATAATAATAAGTTCATTTTTGTTTCTTTCAATTTTATTAATTTTTTCTTCATTCAACCATCATTTGTCTTCTAGCTGTGTAATTATTTCTTCTAATATTTGTTCCTTTTCCTTATTTTTTTCTTTTTCTCACTTGCATAAGCCATTGTTTTTGTTCTGATTTTCATTAACATAGTGTCTAGATAGGTCTGATCAAATACAACAAACTGTAATTCCATCATTGGATTATTTCCTAAATTATTCCGTTCGTATGAAAGAGCTGAGTATTCTTCTATAACTTCTCTGATAACGTTATTTATTCGAGTTAGATATAGTTCTTCTCTTTTAAGTGAGATCAATTGAACTTCCATAGATTAAATCTCCTTTCTTCTTGTTTGTTGCTTAATGATAGAGTTATCAGAGAATGGTCAGTTTGGTATCCTGGGGTAATATCTGCGTCCACAACCAGTTCTGAGAATGAGCCTGACATAAGAAAGAACTCTAATCTACTTTGTTGTAAGGGTCTCTTCCTAAGCCAAGTGTATCTTAGTGCTTCTGGATTTAGTTCCCGCCATGTATTAACCAGGTCCAAATTTGTCATCATCTTATCAATTTGTTTTTGCCCTCTAGTATTGTTGTTCTGTTTATAATTGTAACAGTCTATCTGGAAATTCAAAACAACATTCCAACCACCCCAATCACAATATTCTCTATGCCTGATTGCCTCACACACTCTTCTAGTTGTGAATAGAATTTTGGATTATCCTTATTTGGTCCATAGACATTACAAATTAAGATCTCTTTTTCTAATGTTTTTTAACTGCTATAATATAATTTCCTTTATTGTCTCTATAAACATTTGTAACTGAAAATTCAAATTGTTATTTAATAGGATTGCCGCCCCAAGTGAGGAAGAAGTGCATGAAGCAAAAAGGCAAGAGTAGCCCCATTCTGCAGAAATCATTTTTTCCTGTTTATTTTCAAAGTGTGTATCCTGTAGTAAGTCAACTGAGAAGGCCTTATTACGTAAATAGTGAAAAACATCTCTCCTTTTTTTCATTTCACCTAGGCCCTGACAGTTCATTGAAGCTAAAACGATTGATGAGTCTGTGTTCATGTTGAGGTAATTTTAGAGAAGCAGGAGACACTATATAACACTAATGGGTATAGGTTTAAATCACAAGAAGTCTTCCATCGTCCTCTATATAATGCACACATTCTACTCCTGTCACCAAAACAATGTGCTCACCAGTTTTTATTTATGGTGTAGGAAGGCCACAAAACTCATTTATCTATATTGTAACTCACCTACTATTTAGTCGGTGTATTTTAAACAGGTATTAAGGCTAATCTTTAAAGTGAGCCCTATATCCGAAACCCACTTAATTTTACTAAATGCTCATCTCTCTCATTTTCTCTCTCCTTTACAATCTCTTGAATAGCATGTCTTCCCCACATTTGTTGATTACATTTCCTTGTTACTTACTGTCACTGTGTGTTTTGTACCTCATTATTTTGTTCCTGCAAGTCCTACATACTAATCTATGTTTGTGTTAGCGTTCAGAACAAGCTTCTATATGGTTCTGTGGTTTATTATTTCCCATTTTTATTATTAATTTTTAATTACTAATAGTACCTTTTGTACTCATTTCTGCTAATGGAACACAAAAATATTATAGGATAAAGACTCATGAAATTTGCACTTCATGTGGTTACAGGTGTTTATCAAGTGGATACAAATGCTACGGTTCGTCTTATTTCTTCTGTGTATGTCTCCTTGTCTTCTGACACAGAATGCAGAGAGGTTCGAGGTGTTTGCTCTTCTTGCCTTCTGGCACACAATATACGCAAAAGATTTAACGATCTGTTTGAAGTAACCAGTAGCAAATTCAAAGCAAATTTGCCCGTCGTCTAAGTAATGCTCAAATAACTGTGTAGAGAAGACTTCTGTATGTTTTAGTGACATCTTCGTCTATTGTCTATGGGTGCGTAGAACGCACACAGTTTCCAGCGAAGTGTCTGATGAGTATCAATCAGCTAACATCGAATAACATATTTCAACTGCAGTAGACTGCTACGTTAGAGCTTATTTATTTATTTACTCAGTTCCCCCTTTACTGACTCCGACCGTAGGGGATGAGGGTTGGGGTGTGGATGAGAAAGTACATGGACAGATGCGGCAGGTGACAAGGCACGACTCTCTCGCATGTTTTGATCGAGAATCAACTGGTCAACTGCTTCATGTTAGTAAATCATTTCTTCTCACCTCGACTTCGACCACCTCAGTAGTAGGTATAGGTGGCGGATATGGAAAGATAGAAGGAGAGAGAGAGAGATCCATCGTTTCACTTCATAGTAACTAAAAATCCTTTGATCGTATGTTGTTGTTCCGGTAACAGGAAGAGTAAGGATACCGGAGTTGTTTAGCTGGGACATAAGGGAAGAGAAGAATGTCCGATAAATAGTCAGGACAGGAGCCAGCAAAGAAATTAAAACACAGCACAGACAGTTTGTACTGAATACGAGAACAGACGGGTGGCCAGTGTAGGAAACGAAGGAGAGGAGTGACATGGTCCCGTTTCGTGGCTCTAAGCACCAGACGTGCAGCGGAGTTCTGTACTCTCTGGAGTCTCTGAATGAGGGATGATGGGCAGCCTGCCAGCAAGGAGTTGCAGTAGTCAAGTCGAGAAAGAACAAACACACAGACAAGAGTGTTGGTAGCGCGTGTAGAGAGAAAGTGATGGATGGCTCTGATCTTACGGAGCTCAAAGTAGGCAGACTGACAGAGAGGTGCAACTTGTCTATCGTAATAGACTGACTGACTGACTGACTGACTGACTGACAGGTGTAGCTTGTTTATTGAAGAGTTCATAGTCCATAGAAAAAGCTCCTTAATGTAACAAATAATAAAGTGTATGCTTCAAAGTAATCGATCATTTAAAGGTTCGAGATAAATAATGTTGTGATAACATTATATTATTTATAATTTTTAACAGTGGAAAATCTGGACAGCCTGGTAATTTATGCAAGCCAAAGGACTGGACCAACAAACGCTGTGTGACAGATGATGACTGTGGTCAGACAAACACTTTGTGCTACATGGACAAGTGTCTCTGTCGACCGGGATTTTTCTTCTCAGCCACTAAATATACATGTACTGACAGTGAGTGGAAAATGGCAAATACAAGGAAATAGACTCTTTTATGCTCGTAAAAGTTAGCAATGGAAGAAATATTTTATGATTTTCTCCTTCTTTAAGGTAAACAATGAACCCACATTTAGCCAAAACGAAGAAAGCACACAAGAAAACAAGGGGGTGGGTGGGGGAAAGAGATAAGGAGATTATTGATTTAAATCTGAGTCTTCTTTTAAAAACATCAAATGGTAGAACTATTAGTTTTAAAGTAAAATGTTCTGTAAATATTTGCTGACCAAAGCTGTTTATATCAGCATGCAGCACGTCTGACCTTGACAACACCTTCATGGAGTATCCAGACAGCGGTCTAAAGGGACACAATCTTGAGGTCAGGGACGAATTTTGTTTGGATGACTGCAAGAACCTGTGTCTGAGTACAAACCATTGCCTCACCTTTGATTTCAGAGGTTTGTACGAAAACTCCTTTAAACAAAGACAGACTAATATCTTGTAGATAAAAGGCTACTGTTCAGTTAAGATCTGCGATATGCTTTGAGTTTGTTTCATGTCTTGCGCTGTGTGTGTGTGTGTATATATATGTGTGAGAGAGAAAGAGACAGTGTGAGAGAGAGAGAGAAAGAGAGAGAGAGAGGTCCTTTGAACTGCCCAAATGCACGTAAGCCACCTGACAACTTGTTCTATTATTTATATTTTGATACTTCTTGCATACAGTTGTTCTGACATGAGCATTTAATGAAAAGTGCTTTGTCTAAAGAGCAAACAAGTACCTTGTAAAGTCCTTCACTCAAATCCAATGATGTATAAATATTTGTAACTTGGATGGTGGTTATCCTCTCACGGTTATCTCTAACGTTTCGAGAAATTTTTAGATAATTTACTTTTACTCTTTTTAGTTCAAAATATTTGTATCATATTCAGTTACGTCTCACTTTCTACCTCCCATGCCAGCCGTAGGAGGGCGTTGTGTGCTTCATGACGTCACCTCGCGCCAGTTTCCCTCCGGATGGTATCCTAAGACAGGTAAAGGCTGGACCCACTACCAGAGATCCTGCCTGAAAGATTTCGCCTCATACCGTGAGTGGTACAACACATCGTGTGTCAACAACCTGGACTGTACTGACCCATTCAGCCAGTGTTTGTCAGGCAGGTGTCTGTGCCCTTTAGGAACACTCTTCATTGGAACCAAAATTACGTGTCGAGTTCCAGGTAAGTCTGAAGACAATGAAATATATTAGTATTATGATTCTTACTCAGCTTTTCCCAAAAAGGCGTAAACCGTTAGCTGGCCCTCGCCCCTCCTAAAAAAAGGACCGAAACAAAAAAGACTGCCTCTCTCCAAGCGCTCGGTCAATCACTCACCTTCACTCACTTCCTTTCGCCTCGTTTGCCTGGAACACAGTCCTTACTTCATCCGTAACCCTTTTTATTGTTCCCTACCACACATTCATTAAAGTTATTAGCATCATATTTCGCATGTATACACGGGTCGAACCGTGATAATAAACAACTGTCATCTCAATATTTGCATAATATTTCTGATTTTAAACGTGTCTCATTCATGTCCACACACATCCTTACTGCTGCAAACTTTTAAATCAGCTCCACGAGCAGGTGGTTTTGTTCTTTTCTAATGACAATTAACCTCAGACACATTAGTGCCCCTCAGAGGGGAATGTATTGACGATAAACATTACAGCTCAAAGGGTTTAACCAACGGTCCCGGTGCCATCAGTCGTGAGCGGCAGTTGTCTCCCCCTCGTTCTGTCTTGTCGCTCATCAGATCTCCTTTCTGTCATCCCTGCCTGGCTGATTGGTTGATTTAGTACCTCGACATGATTTCTTCCTGTGGTTTCTTGTATGGTTTGTTAATACCTTGAGTGTTTAGTTTTATCCCCTTAACATTCTTTCCTTGGGCTAAGGATTTCATTTTAAAGTTAGTAATTTAATAAATGCAGTATATTGTATATCGGCGTGTAGCCCAGCTGCTGTATTGTTATTTAATTTAATTGTAATGATTGAACTGTGGTATATAAGCGGCAACAATTACTGCGTTCTTTTATAACTGTAGTTTTATGCAATGAGGAACTATTTTGATGAAATTGATGTTTTAGTTTCATGAAAAAGTGTTTCAATGGCAAATAGAGTCATGTGTAGACTGGCAGACAACAAGAGGCAAGTCAGGTGTCTACTCCATTCAACTGGCAGAAAACAAAGAGCAGCTGAGCGTCTGGTGTGACATGGAGTCTGGCAGTGGCGGCTGGCTGGTATATGTCTTTGTGTTTGTCAGTGTGTGAGGTGTACACAAATGTACTAATGCATTAAACATATGTTGAGATTTGTCATTGTGTGACAAACTACTAACTTGTACTTAATACTGAGACAGTGGGGTGTGTTTCTGAACAATGTATTAAAGGTCATATATGTTAGATCTAAAGCAGCATTTTTTTCCAGCTGCACTTTTAATTTGTGTGTAGCATCGATTACAATGACTGAAGGTCTTTATTACAGCATGTTAAAGCTTTCATATCAGAATCAGTGTGACATCACATTTTCACAAGTTTGATCACAACCAGGCAGTCGCCTTATACATCACAGCTGCTGAATGAGTCGTGTTCAGCAAGCACATGACGATTGGAGTGTAGACAAATGACAAAATTCACTTGTTTCCAAGGTAACCACCTTGTCTGTTACGGTCAGGTGTTCCAGAGACGTCGTGATGGCTCCGTTGACTTCTACAGGAACTGGACACAATATGAAAACGGCTTTGGGGACATCACCGGGGAGTTCTGGCTGGGCAAGATTTCTGTTTAATTTCCTTTAATTTCGCTGTCTTGCTCGTTTATCCTCTTGAAAAGAAATTTTAAAATTTTTTATTCATTATTAGAAGCAACAAGGCTTTCATTTCCAACTGTTTTAGAAATACCCACATATTGTAGCTTGTTCAAAATTCTCTGGATATTTTCCATGGAAAGAAAGAAAGAAAGAAAGAAAGAAAGAAAGAAAGAAAGAAAGAAAGAAAGAAAGAAAGAAAGAAAGAAAGAAAGAAAGAAAGAAAGAAAGCAGGAACGCTGCAACAACTCGTAGTCCTAATGCTGGATATGCTCTTATAAATTCTTTACAAAGAAGTAAATTCTGACTACATTTACAGTTTTTTTATTAACATTTATAGCAATAATTTTAACTAGGAGATGTGCGATAATGGACAAACATTCAGAGGTCAAAATCCACAATAATACTGGATAACTTTATCGAAAAATACTCCAAACACCGCAAATGAGCAATCTAAGTACCATGCAATCTTGTGTTCCTGCTAATATTTTGATTTAAATTAATTTTAAAGGATGCCAAAAAAGAAAAAAATGATATGCAAAAACAATGCTGTAACAGTTAATAAACAGAAACTGGAAAATATTATTTTCTTGGAACTGGCTGCTTTTGTCATGAGTCATGTTTTATAGGAACATAAACATAGAAATACACAATGAACTGCTACTATCTCCTGTTTTGTAAAAGCTTTTGGTCTAAGTCTAGCAGTGTGATATCTTCTTCTATCACATACTGACGTTTCAAACCCGTTATGTCTTTTATCAGGTTTATCGAAGTTGTACACGCTAACCAAAGGGAGACAACACCGACTGCGTGTAGACCTCCGTGAGGTGAATGGAGAACTTCACTATGCTGAGTACTCGTCATTCAGGGTGGATGGTCCTGAGACAAACTACAGACTCACCGTGTCCGGCTACTCGGGTAACACAGGTACGTGTGTCCTGTAAACCAATATTAAAATATCACAACAATACTGTTTAACCCCGTGGTGTGGTGTCGTGTGTGTATACAATTAACAACTATTGAAATGATGTGTTAATAAAGTGAATAACTATAGAAATCACACACACACACACACACACACACACACACACACACACACACACACACACAAACAAACAACATTGAAATGATGTGTTAATAAAGTGAATAACAATAGAAATCACACACACACACACACACACACACACACACACACACACACACACACACACACCGCCTGTATACCTACTCGCCCGGACTACCGGTCCCAAGAGTTTTATCAAGTTGTCAGCGATAATAATCAAACTTTTGATTTACAAATTGATCGAACAGATGTGAAAGACTAACCTTAAGTGACTGTCTTGCAAACCTCCTACAGTGCACTACTACTGAGCTGGACATTTATACTTAAAGTAACACCTGAGCAACTTCCACCTACAGAGGGAGGGGGAGGAAAAGGAGTAGTAAAAAAAAACTGACAGAAGATTGGTTTGGTAGGAATGGGCTCCTACTTTGAGGTGATTTTGCACTATGGGGGAAGGAGGGGGGATACCAGTGAACCAGAAGAAAACCCTCGAAGGCCGGTCCTGCGAACAAATGTCACATACAAAGAGTGTCCCGAGACGAGATTTGAACCTCTCCCTGCAATGCTGACAAGCGAGTGTTTAACCACTACACTAGCAGTTGCCAGGACAGACAAGAGGGCGGCACAAACTGGCCAGAGATGTTGAGAAAAAAGTACAAATCATAGCTCGCCATCCTTTAACATCCCGGAAACGGCCTGACTCTTGTCTATTCTCTGTCTGTCCTGTGGAACAAAGGCACGTGGCTGTCAGTATATCGGCAAAGGGGTGAACAGTTTATAACTTGTAGCGAAGTGCCCGGATACACATTCTTTTTCTCTTTTTCTCTCATTCTATAATAAAGGTGGTTACAACTTACAGATTGAGCAGTCCCCAAATATTATGCATGGAAGATATCTGGGGAAACCAATTCAGATGGTAAGCGGTCTGTGTGTGTGTGCGTGTGTGTGTGTGTGCGTGCGTGTGTGTGTTTGTTTGTGTGTTTACAGGTGACAGCATGGTATATCAGAACAACCAAAGTTTTACAACCTATGACCGAGACAACGACAAGTGGTCTGACAACTGTGCCGCTAGGTTTCACGGCGCCTGGTGGTACTACGGCGGGTGTCACGGCGCTAACCTCAACGCCCGATACAAGGCGGACGGGGCCATGGATACTGACGGCATCAACTGGCAAAACGCCCACAATGACTGGAGGAGCTTCACGTTCAGTGAAATGAAAGTCAAACCAGTGTAACACCGCCTGGTCACCCCTCAACTCAGTGCATCCTGTACTGGATGACAGTACTAACTGAAGTACAATGACATTGAGGATAATAGCAGAGAGTTGACTACTGTACTGTCTAGTGAGGGATTTTATTTTATAGTATTTCACACAGAGTTGATACCAATTTACCAATAAAAACTAAAGTTGTATGTGTATAGTTGCCACATTCATCGTCACATTCGCTCTAACCTACGACAATGACAAACTTTATTTGTCCCAGTGGGCAATTTGAATATGGGAATGAGCTCTAGCTCTGCAGGTAAGAATGAAAAAAAGAAGTGAGCAAGTAACAATCATACGTATATATATATATATAAAAACTTACTCCAAGGATAGTCATGTATGCACCTACAACATCACACACATTTGCTCTCACCTACTACATCTCATGTCCACCGCCAGGTGTTCACATTTTTATTGAAAGTCACAGTCAGTCCTTTAGTGAATCACATGATACCTACACTTCACATTCACAGCACACGATGATTACACGTGACAATCAGTAGCTCGTAGGAGACGACGACAGATTATCAAACAAACAGGCGGGATACAAAATTAATAAATAAATAGAGATTTTTCCCAGCATTAGTCAGACTCAAGGCCTATATTCACAAACCACTGGCGTGATACGGAATAAAAAAGAAAGAAAGAAAGAAAGAAAGAAAGAAAGAAAGAAAGAAAGAAAGAAAGAAAGAAAGAAAGAAAGAAAGAATCAGGGTAGAGACAGCGAACCTGCAGACCTACCAGTCCTACGGGAAGAGGTCGACAGAGCTGTACATAGTATGAAGGGAGGAAAGTCACCAGGCGTTGATAATTTGCCAGCTGAGCTGCTCAAGCAGGGAGGGGAAGAAACTACAAAGGCCCTAACTGTCCTGTGCCAAAAGAGTCTGGAAGCGCAAGGAATGGCTCTAAGAATGGACGCAGTCACTAATCATACCCCTTCCAAAGAAAGAAAACAGCAAACAGTGTCAGAACTACAGTACCATAAGCCTTATCAGTCACCCAAGCAAAGTCATGCTGAAGGTCATACAAAACCGCATCAGAACCACCGCAGAAGAGCTGTTAGCAGAAGAACAGGCTGACTTCAGACCACCTAGAAGCACAGTTGAGCAGATCTTAAACTGTCGTCTTCTTATAAAAAAGCATCTTCAGCATCAGCGGGACCTTACCACAACTTCATTGACTTTAAAAAGGCATTTGACAGAGACTGGCACGAGGGGCTATGGCAAGTGATGCGGAAATTCAATATCGATATAGATAATAATAGTAATAATAATAGTGAAGATTTTTATAGCGCATATTCACACTCATAGAGAGCATGCTCTTAGCGCTTAAAACGAGGAAGAGACGTGGACTAAGTAGACACAGAACAAAGGGGACGAAAGAAAACGACAGTACTGACGAAACAGAAAACAAAAGGCATCAAGTAACAGGAACAGAAAAATATAGTGATTCTGCGAGAAAGATGGGTAAAGTAGCAAGAGGGAAGGGGGCATAGCCATAGGATCTGGCATAGCCACAAGATAAGGTTCACTACCAAGTACAGGCTGTGCAAATCCCTGGTAATGCCGATCGTGCTCTACGGATGCGACACGTGGACTCTGCTCGCCGAAACGGAAAGGAGAATCCAGGCATTCGAGAACAAGTGCCTGAGGAGGCTGCTCCGGATCTACTACAAAGAACATGAAACCATCGATTTTGTAAGAGACAAGATGGCCACACTCGTAGGACACCAGGAACCTCTACTATCAACACTCAAGCGACGTAAGCTGGTCTTCTTTGGCCATGTAACCCGGCACGACACCTTGTCGAAGATTATCCTTGGAGGGTGGCCGACGCCGCGGTGGTCAGAGAACGAACTGGCTTATGAACTTCAAAGTCTGGACTGGTCGTCCTGTACAGGACCTGCTGGCACAATAATCCGAGGATAATAAACTCGTCAACCAGCTTTGGTGGATACATTACCTTCGTAAAAATAAATCATTTCTTTGCTTACATGAAACATTCCATCCTTTTTATTGAAATTGAAATGAATGACATGAGTATGGACAAAATAACAATAAGCTCCCAAAAGATTCAGGCAAAATGAAAACAAAGAACACAATAAGAATTAAATATAATTCAAAGATAAATACTTGTAAAAGCTTAATTAAAACATGTTGAGTGAAACTGCAGGCTGTTGTCGGTGACTGTCACGTGACACTTGCCACGCCTCTGTTCTCGGAGAATGCCGCGGGACACGGCGAGAAGTAGGTGACACCGTCAGCACTGCACGTCGGGAAGTAACGTGAGTCATCGCACTGACAGCTGGACTGACACCGCTGTGAGGTGGTAGTGACACTGACACGAGACAAGACCTGGACATGTTGACTAACAAAAGTGGAGCAGGTTTATTTTCCGCCCTTATATGTGAGAATCATAAATTATTGAACAAAAATAGTAACAATACTCAAGAATATTAAAGAAGAAGAAAGCTAGGTCCTACAACAAAGGGAAGTGAATTTTAAAATGGTTACATTCAGCCATGGACTTCAGAAGAGTAATTAATGGCCTTGTTTACAAAGGTGTCAACAACTTTAAAAGTATTATAGAGCGAAGTATCAAATATTCGACAATGCATATGACTTTTTTTTTTAGAACAAAGCAGAAATACAAAAGTAAGAGAAAGAAATTTTAAACAAAAAATAGCAGTTGCGTTCGTCCTTCAAACTTTGCTGCAGAACTGTTTCTTGATCTGAAGCAGGGCAACATCCTGAAATACAAGTAGCAGGCGTCTGTAAGCAGTTACCTTGGTGATGATGTCCCCATGTCAATGTTCGGCTGGTCACAATCAAGGAGAAGTCCGGTTAAGGATGTGCAACAATATAATGAACTCAAGAGCATCATTATTTTCAGGCATAAATGTGATTACACAACTGTTTGCGTATTTTCATGTTTAAAAATTAATAGTAAAATGTTTTAAATACATCTATCATCTACATCAGACCACGGACGCATCAGTGACACTATAGTATATTGTACTGTTAACTTACTACAACATCTGTGACACTATAGCATATAGTACTATTAGTTTACTGTTATAACGATTCGTCATCATCATAACTTCCTTAGGTGGAACGGGCCGGACCCGGAGCAAGCCAGCCAAAACAACCAAGACAATGTCGAACTGTTAATTAGGTTAGAGTAGACAAGAGATTTAGAAATGTCTCCATAGTGTAATTTTTACGTGCTGTGTCGTGTTTTGATATTTAATGCGTTCGAATCTCGGGTAACGTTTCGTTTCGGATTATTTTTTCTCTAATATGATGTCACGACACCGCGAAGTGCATCAGTCTCTCAATTCTTTCAACACATACACGGAGCCTGACAAATACGTGCTCTTTCACACAAATTAAAAGAAAAGAATGATTTGTTTAACGAATATATCTGCTTTACTAATTATGAATAAAAAAAGAAGAAAACAAGAAAAATACACAAATGAAAAAGTCAGTTAAAAACCGATTGTTTCATCTAGATTACTTTAAAATAACAGAATCCCTATACTTTGAGTCCTTCGTTTCTGAATATCTAAAAGAATACCTAAAGCCCTACTCAACTAATCGTTCTAAATAACTCCTGCATGCCCTACTCAACAAATCCTTCTTTTTATTCCTTACCCTACGCCTTGTTTTCTCTTCCTAAACCTCTTTCTTTTCCTGACTACTGCACCTGCTCGCGCTCTCTCTCACGTCATTTCCCTTCTTTTTACATCACCCACATACGTCTTCGGAACAACTGACGTCATTCACGCTCTTTCGTTCTTCCACGATAATCCTTATAAAATTTAAGCTTACTCAAACGATACAGTCTATGGCAAATAACAGTGATACCCGACATATGATGAGTTCTCTGTCAAGCCTCTCATGAAGACCCATTGATTGTCAAGCGAAACCATAATTATAATCTACATGTGTAAACTCTTACCGATAGACACTTACCTCATCTCTACTATCATACATTGATATCGAAATGCAGACATTTTGAGACTCACAGGTGATAAAATTTGCTTTAGTATGGTAATAATACTTATTGCGTTTGGAAGATGATATTTGTCGTTTGTTGAGTGTGTGTTTCTTTCCTCAATACGAACAATTCCTAGCCATTGCGAGAACAAGTTGTTTTCACATGCCTTTGCGAAGTGAAATACATGTGAGAAATCATTTCAAACGATCGAGCTAGATTCAACGAGGGGTATAGGTAAAGTTAACAAGTTTAAAAGATAGGAAAACTAAAGAGCTGATCTAATGAAGTGTCGTGACAACTTTCATATAGCAATTCGCGAACTGAAACTCAAAGGCAGAGGGCGAAAGCTGTGCTAAACTGCAAATTCGGTTGCTTCCTCTTTAAAAAGTTGAAAAACTATTCAAACTTGTCAACTTTGCCTTTGCTGAATACCAGCCTGATCGTTTAAAATAATTTAGGACATGTACATCACTTCGCAAAGGCGTGTCGAACAACAACTTATTGACGCCAAAAAAAAAAATCAGATCGGTCTGGAACACAGTACATCTCAAACAAACGGTACCGCGAGTGACCACTACACTAAAGATACATTCATTGCCCAGGAACCTTTTAAGCTCACACTTCTACATTATATCGGTTGTTTTGAAACCAACGTTTGGCTTAGCGCGGACCGCCAAGGTCGCTGACGTCACGCTTCCGAAGTTTTTGCCTTCACAGAGACGTTTACGAAAAAAAAAAAAAATCATCAACCCGGAGCAAGCCACCCGCCCGTGGAGTCGAGCCGACCCTCCGGTACCTGTGGTCGTGCCCACTGTGACGTCAGCCCGTCCTTCTGCTAGCAGCTCCTCAGCCATGGGGTAAGCTGCTTATCACGATTATAGTATTACTAATGATGATGATGATGATGATGATGATGATGATGATGATGATGATGATGATGATGATGATGATGATGATGTCCATTTGTAATGCGCAGGTATCCATTCGGAAGAATGCTCATTGCGCAGCATAAACAAAATAAATAAAAAAATAAGAAAAAAATAAAGTAAATAAATAGATAAACACCAGGAAAGTAAAAAAATAAAGACAGAAGTGTTGCTTGGTTGTTTAAGTCCGTCTTAAATAAACAGATGGGTCTTCAGTTTTTTTAAGCAATGACGCTAATACTACCGATTATAGTCCTACTTGTTGTACACCTATGATGACTATAGTACTACCATTGACGCCATTGCCACAACTCACAGAGCAAAACTAAAAATTTCTCATTCTTTTAACTTTGTTTTAATCTGTGACGTAACCGTTCTTATAGGTACAAAAGTTATACAATATCACTTATCCTGTGATCTATTGGTTGGGCTACTGAAAGTAGTCTTTATTACCTAGGGAATATCGACTAATTGTAGAATATAACTCCGCTACCCCTAGCATCACATTTCCTAGTTGAGTAGCCTCCCTTAGCCGGTGCGCTATATTATAACAATGAACATTTATATCGCACTTTTCGAACGATTTGTTCAACGCGCTTTACACGAAGACAGTAAATATGAGTAAACTACATGATCATGAAAATATGGCGGTTTGTAGAAACTGTTTTGGAAAGACCATAAAATACAATTTATTTCCTTAGTATTTGAAAAAACAAAAGTTAGTGTCAAGAGAATTCTGGAAGAAAATACTGATCTGAGCATATTTATGTCTATTATCTTAATCACATCATGTTTATGTGTCGCACACTGTTTATTGTTTTTGTCTGTAGTACGCTGCTTCTTATGATTTTTCTTTGAAATCGAGTGAATGTCGCGGTCATCACGGATCAATGTCGGTGTTAGGAAATGGTTAGACTAAAAATAAAAAAGACATCACCACAATAATATTGACAATAAAAAAAATGTTAGTATGATCTCTGTATACGACGCTGACACTGAAAACAGGAATTAACGTCGTGACTGATGTCGGCTGACACAACCACACAACAAGTGACAACAGCCACAACTGATAGAAACGCATGGTAACCCCAGCAACACATAGAATCTTAATCGCTAAGGTTGAATAAACAAAAATCCATAATGTTGATGGTGACACCATTTGTTGTATAACCAAGAACAAGTGTGTCTGATGTGATGTTGACACTAGTTGTTGTGTAAACAAGATCCATGTGTGTGTGTGTGTGTGTGTGTTGTTGATGTTGAGACTTGTTATGTAAACAGGACCCAGTGCGTAGATTGTTGCAGATGACATTAGTTGTTGTGTAAACAGAGACACGGTTCTTAGCACATCATAAGTATGATATCATAAGTGATGACGTCAGATGGTCGTTACGGGAGACAATCACCAGTTGTGATGTACACCGGGACATGTGGTAAATTCGGGTCACACCACTATCAACATCAATATCCAGACACACGACGACTTTTCTCTCCAGACCATGAACACGATCTCCATACGCCGCCCATACTACGTCACTGCGGGCCGTTGCCACGTCCTCGATGTCGTCATCCTTCATCACCCGCAGTGGAATATCTGCTTCTTTAAACGCCTTCACCATACCCGAGTCGTCAGTAATGTCCCCCCAGTAAAACACCAACACGTCTCTCCACTGCAAGCAGGGTGGGGTTGTGTCGCCGCTGATGGAGGTGACGGTCGTGGATGTTGTCGTGACATTCTCTGTTAACATTCAAAGTGAGTTTCTTCTGTAAGTCACATGTCGGATATAGTCGTACACACTGACAGACACAGAAATAGCTATACACAATGAAGTTATCACGTGATGACGTAAAATACAGACACACGTGACTAACACACTGTCCAATTCACAAGACTGTTTCTCACCTGCTTGTTATTTATCACACCGTTAACTGTTTACCTGTCAACAGACGTTACACTACATAATACCCACACCTACCCGTAACACCAACACGGAGACTGTGTAGGAAGCTGGCCACCTCACGACCGCACGTGACACAGTCAACTGGTTTGTCATCTGAGTGACCCTGACCTCGGTGATACAGTCGTCTGACTGGCGGGCCGTCTGTGTGGTCGGGCACACCACGCTCACTGTACGGCTGGACAAGACCATCTGCGATAAGCTCGTCCTCCTCAATTTCTCTGACGACGGCCGGTGGAGAGCGGAGGGGTCTGGTTAAATATTCCACTTGCCAGCCGGCGGGTGCGTGTTCATGGAAACAATTTGCCGCCCAAAGATGGAGACGAGGAACTTGTGTCAGCAGCTTGTCACACAAAGTCTGGAAATATTCTGACCTGTCACAGACAGGAGTGTTAGAGAGGATGAGAGACACGTGTTACACTGTGTACTGTCACTAATATGTGTGTTTATGTTTGTGTATCACGTAGTACGTCATCAATTAATGACGTCATCATAAACGCCATATAAATGACTTCAAAATAATGAACCGTGTTGCTACACAATCTGTGTAACAGCCCATGTAGCAACAACACTACTTGTAACTGCATCACAACACCTCCACCAGGTGTCACAACCATTGAGGATTATCAACTGTTAAATACCTGCTGGTGATTATGAGATACAAGCGAGCGCCATCTACCTGTGTGTCTATCATCACATCACACGTTGTACTACTCACCCAACTTCATCAGCGATGACGTACAACGACCCTCCGCTCGCTGCCTGTGACAAGTCGTTGACGGCCTTCTCCAAGTCTTTATCGTCAATAAAATCATACAGCAGGAGGTGAGGCTGACCGGGTGATACACCTGCTGACTGTTGTGTATTTACTGTCTGCAGCAACAGGTGATACAACATGATGCACGCTGCACGACTCCCATTCCAAGTACTCACAATGTAGACGTGGTGACCACATCGTAGCCATTTTATACCCGTCATCAGCAGCACCACGGTTTTACCTGTGCCGGGCGGTCCGGTGACAAAGAGTCTGGGAGGCGCCGTGTTGAGCAGGTGAAGTTGCTCCGGGAAGAGTGTTATTACAGCAGTATAGCACTCTCCTGTACACCACACGGCCTGACCCAGGGTCTTGACACTCACACGTGGAGGACATGTACATGGCACACTCACTGTTGTCGCCGGACCACAAAATCTATTTCAGTCACATCAATAAAATATTCAACTGGTATGTTTTACAAAAATAATTAATGAGTACAGTAGAAAGTGTGTTGTAAGTTGTTAACTGCATTGCCTCTAATAGTGCATTACTCATTTTTCTCAAATAAAAGTATACCATTTCTGTTAAAGAGAAAATATGAACAACCTAGTCACAAAGAGCAAAGTTATGATCAATGGCAACGGCAAAGCAGAGATCTGTATGAACGGGGTACAGACTGAAGTAAGCAGCTTCAAGTACTTGGGACACACTCTTTCCAAGGACGGCAGCTCCACGCAATAGCAGCAACAGCAATGGCTAAGCTAGATAGGATCTCTCATAGCCACAAGATCAGATTCACTACCAAGTACAGGCTGTACAAGTCCCTGGTTGTGCCGATCCTGCTCTACGGATGTGACGCATGGTCTCTGCTTACCGAAAGGGAAAGGAGAATCCAAGCATTTGAAAACAAGTGCCTGAGGAGGCTGCTCCGGATCTCATACAAAGAACGCAAAACCAACGACTTTGTAAAAAGATGGCCACACTCGTAGGACACCAGGAACCTCTACTATCAACAGTCAAGCGACGTAAGCTGGTCTTCTTTGGCCATGTAACGCAGCACGACACCTTGTCGAAGACTATCCTTCAAGGCACGTTGGAGGGTGGCCGACGCCGCGGTGGCCAGAGAAAGAACTGACTTACGAACGTCAAAGACTGGACTGGTCGTCTTGTACAGGACCTGCTGACTATCGCCCACAATAGCCAAGAGTGGCGGCCCTATCAGCTTCCGCGACTATCCATGTGATCCCCCAACGACAGGTGCCAGGTGACTGACTGACTGACTGACTGACTGACTGACTGACTGACTGACTGACTGACTGACTGACTGACTGACTGACTGACTGACTGACTGACTGACTGACTGACCCTAGTAACACCCAACTTTTCTTCAATGCAAAAAGATCCCATAAAACCAAAGTAGCTTCAATGAGACTTAATGGAGAATATTTGACTAGATTAAAAGAGTTCCCAACACCCGCATGTGGTGACAGACTAAGTACTTTATATGTACTGTTCGAATGCAATAAAAACAAAAATCTTACTATTTAAATGTAGTTAGTTGACGATTTCTCTGACGAGAACATTGGGATGAGTACTGATCTAACATCTAACTAGCGATCTTGTCGTACACGACATGGCTTAGACTATTATAGTGTTGTGACTTAACATTATTTTACTATTTACCTGGCTACCAGTGTCTTGTACACCTCAGGTGTCATGTGACTGGCAGGTCCAGCCCCAGCCACACGTCGCTGCCACCAGTGTCCGAGTTCCCTCAGCACGTGACTACTGACGTCCCACGGGGTCTTGTGGTCAGACAACTGATCAGAGCACAGACACACACCAGCGATGTCGGCGGCATCTCTTGTTCCCAGACACCGACACAAGTCCTGTAAAGGAACCACATCGTGCTATAACAGGTTAATAATGTTGTTAAAGAGACAGACTAACTTTATTTAAACAAATCATTTATCTCGCAGAAGCCGTGCTGAGACCATGTAATGTGCACCAAAGAAGAAAAAGAAGAAGAATTCGTTTATTTACCAATTGACACTACACTATTGATGTGATTTGATGATGGCCGCCACTTACTCGACAAAGCACACGCACGCACGCGCGCGCGCACACACACACACACACACACACACACACACGGATGCACGCACACTTGCAGACCCCACTACTCGCACTGCTATTTATACACCCCTCCACACAATTTGCTTATTTGCCATTTGACACTAGTTTGCGATGAGACCTACACTGTGGTGCTATTGACAAACTTCACTGTTCGTATTAATCTGTGAGCTGAGACACAGTCGTTGGTGAAAATACAGAACAGGAAATGAGAGAGGACGCATCCTTGTGGGGTGACTGTGCTAAGTACCAGGATGTTTGAGAGGCGATCATTGACTCATTACTTTTAGGGCTCAATGCAAGAGGACGATGGATTGATCAATGGAAGTGGCAAAGCAGAGATCTATATGAACGGTGTAGAGATCGAAGAGGTAAGCAGCTTCAAGTACTTGGGCCACACCCTCTCCAAAGACGGCAGCTCCATGCCAGACATCCGCATCAGGATCGCAACAGAAACAGCGGCAATTGTTGTACAAATCCCTGTTAGTGCCGATCCTGCTCTACGGATGTGACACGTGGACTCTGCTCTATAAGAGTCTGTGGATGTCACTGGTGTGGTGTTGTGTACTTGTAGCAGCTGATCTAATGTCTTACTGTTCACATTGCTTTGCAAACTGACAACATTCATTATTGACGTCTTTCAAAAACAGTATTACAACCCAACAATGTACCTGTCGTTTCGTCTTATATTGATTAGAAATAATTTTTTTTATATCTAGATACTTTGTAACGTACAGTATAGAATACAGAAGGGAACAGAAAGGTACTGAAACCTGAATGAGGTGGTTGTCGCCGGTGATGGCCTGTTGAAGTTGACGAGTCGTGAGGTTGGGGAAAGCGATGACCTTAGTGACGGGCAGACCGGGAGAGATGTCAGACACCAGGTGAGACAACATGGCCTCCGCCTTGTCCAGCTGTGACACGGCGTCTTTCAGTTTCTTTTTAATGTTATTGTCTACATCCTGCTGTGACATGTTCACAGCTTGTACATTGTCACCAAAGGCCTTCACCTCACAGACTACCAGTCCGTACTGCCGATGAATGAGAAGCACATCAAAGTCTCCCTGTTTCCAGTTACGTGGTAAAGAAGGGGAAAGGTTGGAGGGTCGGGGTAGCTGGGTAGATGCGGCAGCGTAACAAGGTTCACCCAGGTACTGTCCGAACTTAAGCTGAGTCATTCCAACCATCACATCTCTGTTCTCTTCACACATTTTCTGAAGACAGACAAAAATCCGCTGCAAGGCTGCATCGTCTCTGATGTCACTGTCCTGAAGGTGGGGAGGCTGAGGACTGGACGAATGAACAGCAGAAGATGAACTCGTCGACACTTGGTTAGACTGACCGGCCTGTCCAGGTGCTGATTCAAGGACGAGAACATCCTGACCTGCAGTCGACTGTCTGGTCATCGGCACGCGGTTGATGTAGACAGGAGGCAGGAAGTAGGCGCGAGAGTCGAGATCAGGAAACGCGGCCTCAACCCACTGTAGCCAGAATGTCTGGGCTTGTTGTGATAATGTTTCCTGTGTCAAAACAATCTAGTTAATTAAATAATAACTGACTATTATCCTTAAGCCATTTGATTTATTTTAGTCTTTTTCTGATCTAACTTTGCTTGTATTAGCTATTGCTATTTAATACTGGAGATAGCCCGTTAATCATCCAGTAAGGTATTTTTTTAAATCTTCCCCATTATAGTCTGCTACACACTGTTGTAATATACATTTGCTGTCAACAAACAAACCTTTGAACCAGTCTTCTGTCCGATGAGACTGACTGCCGCTTTGATCTGAGAAGGATCACCGCGGATGTTGAGAATCTTCATACCTGGTACAGGTGAGGGGTTGGGGTCAAACTCTACGTCAGCGCCTGTCTTCTTCTTTACCTCTTCCAGGGGGCGTGTGTTCCCTTAAAAACAAACCTTTTTATTAGTGATTGTCAATGTGCAGACACATTTATCTAAAATATAACAGATTATTACTTGTGAGTTGATCAATTATTATTACGAAGAACTGTAACAAGTTTTATTTTAAAAGAATCTTCACATTGAACACAGATCATCATAACTGATTATCAAGCTAATCATTATCATTATCATCGTCATTAGCATTATCATTTATTTGTCGGTTCTCTGCCATTTTCGTGGATTTAGTGATTATGATGTTTTTCTCTGAATGCTTCCTCTTTACTCGTTTTTTTATATCCTACTTTCATCTATTTTTCTTTAAAAAAAATAGTCTTATAAAATACAAGCCACCTGTATCTGTAAGTAGTTCAGCCTGTTCATCAGTCACAGCGTGTAGATAAACTTGGACGTGGGCACCGCCTGTAGAACTTTGTCTTCCACCTCCTCCTTTAGGCCGCTGTCCCTGTGATAGTCATTACAGTTAGAGGAGAACATCATGAGACTGAACACCAGGTACATCACTGAGATGATAATGCAGAGGATATGACATTAAATATGTTTACCAGCATTACACTAAACAAGCAGAAAGAAAATTATTGATGATGATGATGATGATGATGATGATGATGATGATGATGATGATGACCTCTTGTAAAGCGAACTATAGTAACAGTCAATGATTCTCCGCTCTCTTAAAAGCTTAACACTAAATATTGACCTACATCATAACTCGTACACGTATGCGCGCGCACAGACACACACACACATAGTAATTCGGGTTAGACACGGGTTTTTTTTTAGTTTCTTTTTGAGAAAACTCAATGTAACAGGTGTTCCTGTTGTTAAGGTGATGTGCATTTCTTGTAATATCGCTGGTGTGTGTTTTCATTGAACAGAAGTAAGATTATAAAAATAGTTTATGACTGGTTTTAATCTGTTGCTGTTATCACTAATGATCCCCTGAACAATGTACGTACTTTGAGCGAGCAGGGAAGGAGAGTGGCTCACCTGAGCAGACGACTGATGACGAGACATTGTTGACAGTTGTTTCCCCTGTACAGCACCAAGTTTGTTGGAGGCAGCGTCTGTCTCTTTGTGAGAAACCAGCCGACTGTTATGTGTGTAGGGTCATAGGTGATATAGTGTCAGTGGCATAGTGTAATAAAGTATCATTGCCACATAGTGTCAGTGCCATAAAATCAGTGTCAGTCAAGTTTCATGTGATGAGGAAAGTCGCTAGCCGCTGTCTCCAACATGACTATGGCCGCCTCTTGCCACGTACATCAACGTCCAGTGAGTGGACAGCAGTGGTCAGCAAGGTAAATGACTGCACTGCCCTGTGAAAACAATGATAATGACATGGCCATATGGTAACACAGTTTTATGATAACTTCACTACTTCCTAGCACTACATACACACGTTATACAGCGTGTAATGTGTTATATTTCTTTTCGCGGTTATTTATATATTTATCTTTTATATCATTTACATTTATTGTTTAAAGTAAATATAGTTTGACTTGTTGTTGTGTTGTCTTATATTAAACAGTATTTCGCCCACGTGTTGCAGCTTTCTTCAGCTTCGTTGAGTGTTATTACCTCCCCTGGCTGTGGCTGTTTTGCCGTGGATGTTGTTAATGTAAAGACTGTCATAGTTGACGGTGACTGGTCAAAGCTGGTGGAGGCTCAGTGTTTGTCTTGTTAAGTCCTTGGCCCGGCACATGAAACACGAGACCTGGGCAGCCTCAGGCAAACATTTTGTTCTTTGTTGAAAGATTGCGACTCTGTCCGCCGTCAATATGTTGACAGACTCACCCGTCATCCTGACAGTAGCACAGCTACACTGTGAGCTTTGTGTGATGAACTGATAGTGTAGCACAGCTATACTGTGAGCTTTGTGTGATGAACTGGGAGTGTAGCTTGTAGCTTTGTGTGATGAACTGGGTGTGTAGCACAGCTATACTGTGAGCTTCGTGTGATGAACTGGGAGTGTAGCACAGCTATACTGTGAGCTTTGTGTGATGAGCTAAGAGTGTAGCTTGTAGCTTTGTGTGATGAACTGGGTGTGTAGCACAGCTATACTGTGAGCTTTGTGTGATGAACTGTGAATCTGACACTTACTGACATATTAATATATTTATATATGTACGGTAAAGATTAGTGCAGTTAAAGGTAATTTGGATGGCGATGCTACGTCCCTACAGTCAAACATTGTAAACTGACAAATCTGTTTCTCTAACCTCTATTGTCAAGTAGGTGTTTTGCTGTGTAAGATATTAGCAGCTCGTTTTCTTATTTGGAGGAACACCAACCCATACCCTAACTTATCTCAGACAGTGACTATTTTGGAGACTACCTAGAATGCTAAGCCATAATTGTCTTCGCAGTTTCTCGAATTTTGTAATTTCTTCCGAATTCTCACGTTGGTTTATTTAGTGTCTATAAAAATAGAAGAAAAAAGTATAAAAATATTTTTTTAGATAAGGATAATAGCGAAGAAGCCGGGCGTCCTGACAAATCAAGGGAACACAACGCCTACGTATGTATACAGCAAGTAAGTAAATAAACACAAAAATGAACCTTACCTAAACACTTGCCCTTCTGATCCTCGTGATGATTAGAGCCGTGTTCACGAGCCTGTAACACACAGAACACTCTGGAACAACTTTTCTTGGTGGAGGTCTCAGTGTGTGCAGAGATGTCTAATACTTGAATACAAGTGTCTTCCAGAGATGTCTAACACTTTAGAAGGAGTGAACCACTACTCCTGCTGCCTCAAGTAGACTGTCACTACTCGCTCTGTGCCAGTCAATGAAATGTATCATCTTTCATTTTGGCGGGTGAGACCAAAATGATGACGTGGTTACAAGAGCTTAGGCCAGTATGGCTTCGTCATTGAGGTCAGTTATATATACATGTATATATTTCCGACACAGTTCGGGACCTTCCGATGTTGCTATGATGGCAGCCATTGGCGTGCGGTGGGAGACCAGCTAGGAGACGGGGGGTGGGGGTGCGGTAAGATACGCGATTTCCTGCATTTCTCTTGAGGTCTCAATGTGTATCTCGTACTACGTAAACTTTAATACAAGCAAGAAATAACGAACAAATCAGGTTCTATAATAATGTTGATTATAAGATCGTGATTTACGTGAAAAAACCTGGCCCCGTATACATGTAAATCGAATAAGCTAACTTCAGCGAGTCTGAAGTTACAATGTTGCTGGAGGAAATCTTTTTCGAGCACCGGGTTTTATTTGGGAGTCACAGTGCCACTGTGGCTCAACACACACAAAAATGAAATTTGGAGTAGCATTGCCATAAAAGTAAGTGCCTGTAGGGTGGCACACAGGACTGCCCAAGAATGCGGGGATAAATGGTGAGGAATGAAAGGTAAATATTGATAATACAGCTTATTTCGCCACACACATCCTGAAAACTTGATTTAGCAAAATATCGCAGAGTTACAAGGACTCGTAACTATGGTGTTAAGGCACCTTTTCGATTGGTGACAGCGATCTCGCATGCCACTTCATCGGTCAGTGCCAAAATGTTTTCTCGTCGAAAACGAAATTTGTGATATCATTCTACATCATCAAACACTTCAAACGGATGCGATCTGTCACGAAACATCCGATTTCTTTGTATCAATCGGCCTTCTCGCCACTGAAAAACCATGAGGGCCGCTTAGACAAGCTTGGAGACTGGCATGAATTTTGCAGTATTAGACACTGGGACTGTACTTCCGGAACAATCGTTATAGGTATGAAAATGCTTACTTAACCAAACCATCTTTGAAATAATAGAACTATTTCATGAACTGAGAACAGATACGAAAGCCGGTATAATCCAGTCATGATATTGGTTGGGAGTTGAGGGGAAGAATGTCAGGTCATGTCATCAGGATAAGTGTGGTAGATATAGTGGGCCCTATGATGCTAAGTAGTGGGCCCCACTACCAGCCCACCAGCTTTGCAGGCTGGGATATAGTGTGTCCACCATTAGTGTGAATGCATGCAAGGTACCGTTGTCTCATGATGAACCAATGTTCTCAGAGTTCTTTGAGGAACAGTTCCTACTTGCCTGCCACTCTTAGTGAAGAAACTGGTACAGCTGATTGAAGTCAGCTGCGGGAGGTGAAGAGGGGTGGTGGTGGTAGTGGTCGTTGGTCCAGGACATCCCACAGATGTTTAACGGGATTCAGATCTGTGGAACAGGCCGGCTAGTCCATGGGGTTGACTTGGTGCTTATGCAGGAAGTCACTGACGACCCTAGCCCTGAGCATTCTCGTCCTAAAGAATGACACCTGGCCCAATGGCCTGCAGTGCTGGTAGTACCAGAGGCTGTAAACTGTTATCTCTGTTTGCCTCGCCTGTTAGGTTTCCTTGCACCAGGTAGACTGTAGAGGGAAGTTTTGTAGACCATCCCCATTCCATACCACACCATAAAAGATCCACCACCATCGCGATCACGGTCCACCACTGTGGGATTGTGGTGTAGAAAATATAAAGGTGACCTTTCCATTGTTTAGAGCAGAATATTTACTCACCTTGCTGTCTACATAAACAACGACTTTCTCCCTCCAAGGCCTTAAGCTTATAATGTGTAGGCTACAAACTCTGACTCACCTTATTATTTACTAAGTACCCAGTTCCGTTCTCCTGCAGAAATTTCTGGAAGAAACCGAAAAACTTGGGGACGTCGTCTTTTACCAACGCTGCCCTGAGTTCCTCGTGTTAAAGATACAAGTTTGTTGTTAATCCTGGGATAAAAATGTCGGTTTTTAACTTGTTCATGGTGAAGGCGATCTTAGTATTTGAATAGTTGCCAGTGACAAGGTTATCATTATGTGCGTTGTCTAGGATAAACTAGTGAAGTTCTTTTATTTGATAGTAAATTTCCAGCGTTACATTTTTATTTTATACTTACAACTGATTGGAAGTTTTCAACCATTAAAAATTAACAAATATTTGGTGCATATTTATATCGACGTAAAAAATTATTTCTTCTTTATTTAGCTGTTTGCAAAATTTACAGTTTAATTGCTGATATTCGCACGTGTTCCGTTTAAGCTCCTCAGATGTTTATCACCCTCAATTAATGTTTTGCTGTTTCGAGAACGCACGTCAATGGTGCCCTCACACATAGTATTATGCTAGATAAGGATACGATCATACGACTGATGATGTGTTTGTGTCACGATGTTACTTGTAGACCAAACGGTGTACAAAGCGTCGATGTTTCTTCTTCAAAACTTATAAACGAAAACTGGAGTTGATGTAGACGCTTATGTTAGTTACTTACTAGTCTGTTGTTACACCCACTCCCTGGCTGGAATAAAGCTACACCCGTCTAACGGACTAAATTTTACTTTGTCGCCTTTGTCGGTAGTAGTGCGACTGTTGTAAAATTAGTCGGGTACTCTACCCTTGCTACGTCCTTACTAAGGCTTTACACTCGAGCAGTGCAATCGGACCCTGGTCACTCCGATGGTCAGCGGCCTTTGAACCCGCTGGTCACTTTTCCTGCAGCACCCCGTCCTCACCCTTGCTATAATTTTCAAACGCCCCCCTAACGCCTGCACCTGTGTTCATGGGATCAGTGCGCTTGACAGTTCTTACGATCTTAATGACAAAGTAGATAAATAGCATGTAAACTATCGCCATATTTACACAACTGCTTGCGTATTTTCATGTTTACAATTTAATAATAACATGTTTTAATAATCTGTTATCTACATCTGTCACAACCACGTGACGTGCGACTCTTACACTCTCTCTTTCAATCACACGCACGGGTCAGACAAACACGTGTTCTTACGCACAAAGAAATAAAAAGACTTGCCTGTGCAGTTCTACCTACGTTTACTAGAAAGGAAAATAAATAAATTTAAAAAAAACACAAATATAACACAGATATAAAAAAGAATACCTAACTTCGTTCTAACAACTATTCACACTGTTTCTTTCCTCATTCCTGTTTCCTCCAACGATTCTCCTCAAACGATTCTTCTCTCCAACGTTTCTTTCCCTTCAACCATTCTTCTTCCTCTCCGTTATTTTCTCAAGAATTGTCTCTAGTCTACTCTTATTTTACTCCTCTGACGATTCTCCTTCTCAAACGAGTCTTCTTCTTCAACAGCTCTTTCTCATAAATGTTTCTATTTCTCTAGTCTTCTCTTATTTTACTCCTCTAACGATTCTCCTTCAGCCTCTTCTCCGTTGTTTTCCCAAAGATTCTCTACACACGTCACAGATCTTTTTTTCATCATCCATACGCATTCAGACAAACTGACGTCATTCACGCTCTTTCATTCTTCCACGCGGGATGAAACCTTCGACCTCACTTAGATCTGTGACAACATCAGAGCAAGGACGCATCACTGACACTATAGTACATAGTGCTGTTAACTTACTATAACATCTGTGACACTATAGTACATAGTGCTGTTAACTTACTATAACATCTGTGACACTATAGTACATAGTGCTGTTAACTTACTATAACATCTGTGACACTATAGTACATAGTGCTGTTAACATACTATAACATCTGTGACACTATAGTACATAGTGCTGTTAACTTACTATAACATCTGTGACACTATAGTACATAGTGCTGTTAACTTACTATAACATCTGTGACACTATAGTACATAGTGCTGTTAACATACTATAACATCTGTGACACTATAGTACATAGTGCTGTTAACTTACTATACCATCTGTGACACTATAGTACATAGTGCTGTTAACTTACTATAACATCTGTGACACTATAGTACATAATGCTGTTAACTTACTATAACATCTGTGACACTATAGTACATAGTGCTGTTAACTTACTATAACATCTGTGACACTATAGTACATAGTGCTGTTAACTTACTATACCATCTGTGACACTATAGTACATAGTGCTGTTAACTTACTATAACATCTGTGACACTATAGTACATAGTGCTGTTAACTTACTATAACATCTGTGACACTATAGTACATAGTGCTGTTAACTTACTATAACATCTGTGACACTAGCTAGAGTACATTGTACTGTTAGTTATGATGACTATAGTATTACTAGTGACACAATTGCCACGACTCATAGATCAGAATTAAAATTTCATCTCATTCTTTTAACTTTGTATTAGTCTGTGATGTAACTTTTCTTACAGGTATGAAGGGTACCTGACTTACCCTGTGGTCTGTTGGTCGGGCTACTGAAAGTAGTCATTTTTACTTCGGTCTTAAGGAATACCGACTCATTATGGTATATAACTCCGCTATCCCTAACATTACATTTCCTAGATGTGTAGCCTCCCTTAGCCGGTGCGTTATATTATAACAATGAACATTTATATCGCACTTTTCCAACGATTTGTTCAACGCGCTTTACATGAAGACAATAAATATGAGTGAGCTACATGATCATGAAAATATGGCGGTTTGTAGAAACTGTTTTTGGGAAGACGCTACTATGCAATTTATTTCTCTAGGATTTGAAAAAACAAAGGTTGGTGTCAAGAGAATGATGGAAGAAAATATTGATCTTTGCATACTTATGTCTAGTATCATGTTTGTCTATATCACACTGTTTATTTTCTTTTCTATAGTATGCTGCTTCTTATGATTTTTATTTTAAATCGAGTGAATGTCGCGGTCATCACGGATCAATGTCAGTGTTAGGAAATGGTTAAAAGAAGACAACATAACATTAGACAAAATTAAAGAAGACATCGTCGCAATAATATTGACAGTAAATAAAATGGTATTAAGATCACTGCATACGACGCTGACACTGAAAACACGAATTAACGTCGTGACTGCCACAACCACACAATTAACAGCCACAACTGATAGAGAGGCAGGGTAACCCCAGCAAGACAGGTCAGTTGACTCCAGGTTTTTCTTGGTTTCAGTCTCATTGTCTTACAGACAGTCACGTGCAATGGAGGGGGGGCTAGAAAGGGGGGTTTGTTTTCTCTATTAAATAAAATGGTCAGGTTGTGACAGGTGATGATGTAGTATTGGTTCAGTCAGATGTGCTCAGACAGGTTACGACACGTGATCGTGTAGTGTTGCTTCAATAATCTGTACTCGGTCTCATGCTTTCAGGCGGCTTTTAAATTCTTTCTGTCGCTTACGTCCGTTACGTTGGGCAAATGTTTCTCAAATCGTTAACCCAGGAAGCGTCCATTTTTATTAACAGGTGTGTCGACAACATGTTGAATAGACATCGACTTCACATCTTAACCAACGATATAATGCGCGCGCACACACAACTTGCCACTGGGCCATCAAGATGACATGAGACTTGACTAGACCCATGAAGACATTTTATTTTAGACTGTTATATAGTGTGACGTCATCAACTACAACCTCTAACCCTACCCCTGAGGTTTGATAAATAAAACCCAGTGTGTAGGATGTTGATGTTGACATCATTTGTTGTGTAAACAAGATCCATGTGTGTGTGTGTGTGTGTGATGTTGATGTTGACACTTGTTATGTAAACATGACCCAGTGTGCAGGATGTTGCTGGTGACACTAGTTGTTGTGTAAACAGAGACACAGTTCTTAGCACGTGAGGTGAGACAATATAAATACGTCATGTGTATGACATCATAAGGTAATGACGTCAGATGACTGGCTATCGGTCGTTACGGGAGACAATTACCAGTTGTGATGTACACCGGGACCTGTGGTAAATTCGGGTATAAAAAGTATCAACATCAGTATCCAGACACACTACGACTTTTCTCTCCAGACCACGAACGTGATGTCCATTCGCCGCCCACACCACGTCACTGCGGGCCGTGACCACGTCCTCAAAGTCATCATCCTTCATCACCCGCAGTGGAATACCCGCTTCTTTAAACGCCTCCACCATACCCAAGTCGTCAGTAACGTCACCCCAGTACAACACCAACACGTCTCTCCACTGCAGGCAGGGTGAGGTTGTGTCGCCGCTGATGGAGGTGGATGCTGTCGTGACATTCTCTGTTAACATTCAAAGTGAGTTTCTTCTGTAAGAATGGGTTAGGGATGAAGTTATGAAGTTATCACGTGATGACGTAAAATAACAGACACACGTGACTAACACACTGTCCAATTCACAAGACTGTTTCTCACCTGCTTGTTATTTATCACACCGTTAACTGTTTAACCTGTCAACAGACGTTACACTACATAAAACCCACACCTACCCGTAACACCAACACGAAGACTGCGTAGGAAGCTGGCCACCTCACGAATGCACGTGACACAGTGAACTGGGTTGTGACCTGAGTGACTTTGACCTTGGTGATACAGTCGTTTGACTGGCGGGCCGTCTGTGTGGTCGGGCACACCACGCTTACTGTACGGCTCGACGATACCACTAGTGATATACCAGTCCTGTTCGACTTCCCTGACGACGGCCGGTGGAGAGCGGAGGGGTCTGGTTAAATATTCCACTTGCCAGCCGGCGGGTGCGTCTCCATGGCAACAACTTGCCGCCCAAAGATGGAGACGAGGAACTTGTGTCAGCAGCTTGTCACACAAAGTCTGGAAATTCATTATCCTGTCACAGACATGAGTGTTAGGATGAGAGACACGTGTTACACTGTGTACTGTCACTAATATGTGTGTTTATGTTTGTGTATCATATAGTACGACATCAATTAATGACGTCATCATAACGCCATGTAAATGACATCAAAATAATGAATCTTGTTGCTACAGAATCTGTGTAACAGTCGAAATAACACAACAATTCCACTTGGTGGTGATTATGACATATAAGCGAGCGCCATCTACCTGTGTGTCTATCATCACATCACACGCTGTGCTACTCACCCAACTTCATCAGCGATGACGTACAAGGACCCCCCTGTCGCTGCCTGTGACAAGTCGTTGACGGCCTTCTCCAAGTCTTTATCAATAATAAGATCATACTGCAGGAGGTGAAGCTGACCGGGTGATACACCTGCTGACTGTTGTGTGTTTACTGTCTGCAGCAACAGGTGATACAACATGATGCACGCTGCACGACTCTCATCACAAGTACTCACAATGTAGACGTGGTGACCACATCGCAGCCATTTTATACCCGTCAGCAGCAGCACCAGGGTTTTACCTGTGCCGGGCGGTCCGGTGACAAAGAGTCTGGGAGGCGCCGTGTTGAGCAGGTGAAGTTGCTCCGGGAAGAGTGTTATTACAGCAGTATAGCACTCTCCTGTACACCACACGGCCTGACCCAGGGTCTTGACACTCACACGTGGAGGACATGTACATGGCACACTCACTGTTGTCGCCGGACCACAAAATCTAGTTCAGTCACATCAATAATATATTCAACAGATATGTTTCACAAAAACAATTAATAATGAGTTCAGTAGAAAGTTTATTGTAAGTTGTTAACTTCATTGCCTCTAACAGGACATTTCTCGTTTTTCTCTAAAAAAAAACACATACCATTTCTGTTAAAACTAAAGAGATTTTTTTTCACTTTACTACTGTATGCTAGCTGTAGAAAATTTCTAGCTTATTTCTATAATGGACACCATGACCTGCCTGAATTGAAAACTCTACACCACCTGCACAATGCAAAACAGATTTTTTTAATATTTACATTGTTGTGACTACACATAATTTTAATATTGTTATGAACATGTGTTACCACGCCTGAGCGAAGTTGTCGCCCTTGTATATTCTTGTTTGAGTAGAGATTGTCCGCCCTGGATTTAATGTTGATATAGGGGACGTTGTTTAGAAATTGGAAGAGAGAAGCAGACGTGAGAGTCTCATGGAAGGAAGAATTTGTGAAAGAGGTTAGAATTGATATTATCTGTGAGGAGAAATATTAACTGTATGGGTTGTCATTGATAAGCGACTGTGTAGTTCCTCGCTTTACTAATTTTCTCAGCTGCTGTGTGATGTCCTGGGAAGATTGTATAACTGTGGGGATTACGTTTACCTACTGTGGAATTATTATTGACTTGATCATTTGTCTGCCTTTAAGACTGTTGGAGTTGTTTGGTCGATGTATGCTGTCCGTATGCTCAACGCCAGAGAACAAGACTGAAAGAGTGGAACTGTTTGCCGTGTCGCCCCCCCCCCCAACAACAGAAGAAGAGAAAAAAAAAGACTTTAATATAAACTGCTTGTATACATTTGTTTTGAGTAGACTCACTGTAGGATATTTGTGATGAACTTTTCTTTTGTTATTTAGTAAAGAATATATTTACGTTCACCCGATTAATAGAAACGTTCGAGCCCACGTACAGATGTCAGTGATTTGTTGTCTGAAAGAATACGTGTGGAACTCAGTGTTTGCAGGTGTGCTCTGTCTGTGGAGTGTGTGTGTGTGTGTGTGTGTTCCCAACAATTGGTGACCCCGACGTGATCTGTCGTGGGTTTGTATCGTTTGGTACCGAGTCGGGTGAAAGATTGTCTTTAGACCTCGTGTCTGTTCTCTCCCCTGATCTAGGTGTAGTTGTGAACTAGGGTGGTTTTAAATATTGATAGTTGTTTAATGCTGTTCATGTTTATGTGTGTGGGACTTGGTGCAGTATCCCCGTCTCCAGCTTCACGGGTCTACGGGTGTGTAAAGTTCTACCCGTAGTAAGGAATTAGCCTCTGTTTCTACTTTGCCTCTCGTCTTTATTTTCCAAGCTCACTATTCTGTGTGTGAAAGTGTATGTAGTAACCGAAAGTGAGAGTGGATGTTCTCTATCCTGTAGTTATCTGTCTTGTTTTATTTTTATAAAATAATTCTGGGCCTTGCGTGTTCACTTACTAATTTATGTGAAGTCATTGGATGTTTGAATAAGTTGTCGCCCTTGGATTATTTTGATGTACTCGTACGGTACTTTAGGATTGTTAAAAGATCTACAAATCTTAGTGACTAGTTTTGAACAAGTCAAGACTACTATAGATGTTATTTTGTAACCCAGTTGCATTCATGGAGGATAATTTTTTTTGTCTGATTGATGTTGACATGCCAGTAGCTTAGACTAATTGCAATTCTGGTTGTATTTTCTGCCTTATTAGAAGCTTAGATAGTAGGGTGCTCCCTTTTGTAAACATAGTAGTGTTGGATAGGTGTTAACCATGGCTGAGTCCATTATAGGGAGGTAGGCGACTTTATGAAAGAAGGACAACTGTTGGGACTGAAAGACGAAGCCCTTACAAAGTATTATTTCAGTGCATTGAGAGGCAGGACAGATATACTGAGAGATTAGCCAAAGAGAAAGAAGCAGAGAGATTAGCTAAGAAGGAAGAAGCTGAAAGATTAGCCAAAGAGAAAAAAGCTGAGAGATTAGCCAAAGAGAAAGAAGCAGAGAGATTAGCTAAGAAGGAAGAAAAAGAAGCTGAAAGGGCCGCAAAAGAAAGAGAAGCCGAGCGTCTGTACGAACTAGAGAAACTACGTTTAGAGAGAGGGACCGATTCCAGTGCGACAAGGAGTAATGGGAACCGAACCCCAAAAGGACTCACACATAAACTCGCCGCCTTCAAAGAGGACGAAGATGATATCAACGCATTTCTGAATCGATTTGAGGCTCAGGCGCAGTCCCTTAAATGGACCAGAGGTATCTGGCCATTACAAATCGCCACTTCTTTTCACGGAGAAGCTCTCCAGCTATATGATAACCTATGTGTACATGGCCCCGTGGATTATGATATGCTCAAAAGAGAACTATTACTCAAGTTTCAGTGCACCGCCGAGGGATACAGAGAAAAATTTAGATCGGTGAAACCCCAATCTCAAGAGTCAATGCATTCTTTTCAAGCCTGACTAATCCGATTGTTCAACAGGTGGATTGACTTATCCAAAGTCCAAAAAAATATGAAGGATTGCACGATTTGCTAGGCAGAGAACAAGTACTTCAAAGTGTATCTAGAGATTTAGCCGTATTTCTGAGAGAAAGAGACTTTCAGAACGCTAATGAAATGATAGAAAGTGCTGAACGTTATCGCCAAGCACACCCCCAGAAATCTCCGGCAAGACAAACAGAAACTACCGTGTTCGCCAATGTGGGACAAGCCATTCCTCCTTCTTCACCACCATTCGCCCAAAGCAGGACCGACACCAATTTACTTCTCCTCGATCTTCAAGACAACGAAATATTCCTCCCTACAGAAGGAACGAATCTTGGAGGACTCCAGCCCACTCCCCACCATTAAAAACAGTTACGAAGGAAGCATCAACGACCATATACAATCGAAACAGCCCTTGTCATCCCGATCGTTGGAAACCACCACGACGTTGCTTCAACTGTGGAGGACTTGGACACATAGCCAAGGTTTGTCCAAGCTATAGACCCCAAGATAACACGAATGGAAATTGGAAAAATGAGAGCAGCCCATCCCCAGCCAACCAATTGTGTTCAATCACCGACAAGAAGGAGCTGGGTAAGATACATCTGTATCCAGGACGGATTAGGGGACAGCAAGTTAAGGTGTACGCGACTCAGGTGCCACCATCTCCAGTATACGAGCCTCCTTGGTTCAACCACAGGACCGACTGAACGGGAAACAATCTTGTATCACCTTTGGTGGAAAGGTTGAAACCTTTCCTCTAGCACGTGTTCCAGTAGAGACAACTTTATTCAATGGAGACCTGAAATGTTGTGTCATCGAAAATCCAGTTGTCGATCTAATCATTGGAAACGTGAGAGGTACAAAACGGGTGGTATTTGATGTACAAGAGAAAGAGTCAGAACTAACAGCAGCGGTTACCGCACGCGCGCAATTCCAACGCCAGACCTCAACTCAAGGCTGAGATGGATGTTAACCAAAAGAAAAGAGATCGATTGGCTATACTGTGCCAACAACAGAAGTCGACCATTGGTGATTTGAAAGAAGTGATTCATGAATTGGAGTTGAGGCATAAGAATCAGTCTGAAGACCTACTGAGAGCCTCAGGAGATATTAGAGCCTAAAAGGAACGAGAGGAAAGACTGAAGAAAGATCTTGATAATACTATCACAAGATTGAACTCTCTGGAGGGAGACATCGAGGCAGAAAGAACAGTTCATATGGAAACGAAATTCAACGCAGTAAACCTACAGCTTCGTGTTAGAGACCTGGAAGGATTTCTGGGAGTCGAGAAATTAAACAGTGTGGAGGCTAACCGAGTAGTGGAACGTTTGACAAAGCAAAAGAGAGAACTCGAACAAAGACTTGGTGATAGGAGAGAAACTCAAAAGGAATATCTGGGATTGAAACGCCAATTAGTAGAAGAGATAGCCGAGAAGAAGATAGTCAGTGGCATCTTGTCAAAAGATCATGAAATCCATCAGAAGAGTTTCATAGATCTCATAACAGGGCTGGGGACAGCCAAGAAAGAACAGGCATTTGTAGAGGACTCCAATCTAACACTTTTCAAGGAGTTACAATACCTACTGCTGAGCTTCGAACTGGTAGGCAAGAACAAAAGGATGAAAATTATGAGAGTTCGCAAGAAAACAAAAAAAAACAGTAACACCACCTGCTCTTGTGAAAAAACTTTAAACACACTTTGATCGCCTATCGTCATGAACTGGATACCACAGCAGAAGAGTTGTCTAAATCTATAAAGAAGTGCAAGAAAGTTAACAAGTAACCGATATATTCAAGGAAATGATTTAACCAAAAGATCCAGGTTCTCCTATCAAGCTATCCCATTCTGAGGCTACCAGACTTTACATTGCCGTTTTTACTGCAGACTGACGCTAGTGCAGTAGGACTAGGGGCGGTATTGCTCCAACCCCATGATGACAGTTTCTTACCCGTCATATATGTGAGTAGAAAATTACTGGATAGAGAGAAGAGATACAGCACAGTAGAAAGAGAGTGTTTAGCCATAGTATGGTCTGTTCTGAAGCTGTCTAGATATTTGTATGGGAGACAGTTTACCCTACATACTGATTACAAGCCTCTATCTTTCCTCACATCTAATCCTTATAAGAATGCCAGAGTGATGCGGTGGGCTTTAGACAGGAGTTTAAGCATGATAGTCAGCCGATTAAGGGAACCACTAATAAATTAGCCGATGCATTATCAAGGGCTGAAATGGATCAAGAAATTCCATAGGGCTGCAGGATAATTTTTGTGTGTGTTTTGATAAAATGTAAGGTCCATTAGTGAAAGCATTGATGATAGAAAAAACTTTATAGAGCTGTAAGATAATCTTTTGATAGAACGTAACAGTTGTAGTGTAGTTAGGCAAAAATGTGAACATTTGTTTTTGTAGGAGGGGAGGAATGTTATAAACATGTGCTACCACCCCTGAACGAGGTTGTCGCCCTTGTGTATATTTTTGTTTGAGTAGGAATCGTCACCCCTGGATTGAATGTTGATATAGGGGGTGTTGTTTAGAAATTGGAAGAGATAAGCAGACGTGAGAGTCTGGTGGAAGGAAGAATTTGTGAAAGAGGTTAGAATTGATATTATCTGTGAGGAGAAATATTAACTGGTTGGAGAAATATTAATAACCCGATTATTAGAAACGTTCGAGCCCACGTACAGATGATTTGTTGTCTGAAAGAATACGTATGGAACTCAGTGTTTGCAGGCGTGCTCTGTGGAGTCTGTGTGTGTGTCAGACTGTGGTTCTTAACAAATATTTACCTGGCTACCAGTGTCTTGTACAACTCAGGTGTCATGTGACTGTCAGGTCCAGCACCAGCCACACGTCGCTGCCACCAGTGTCCGAGTTCCCTCAGCACGTGACTACTGACGTCCCACGGGGTCTTGGGGTCAGACAACTGATCAGAGCACAGACACACACCAGCGATGCCAGCGGCATCTCTTGTTGTTCTCAGACACCGACACAGGTCCTGTAAAGGAACCACATCATGCTATAACAGGTAAAAAATGTTGTTAAAAGAGACAGAACAACGGTCTATGTGCAATGACTTTAATTATACAAATTGTTTATCTCGCACAAGCCGTGCTGAGACCATAATGTACACCAAAGAAGACAAAGAAGAATTGTTTTGCCAATTGACACTACACTAGTGATGTGATTTGATGATGGCCGCCACTTACTCGACAAATCACACACACACACACACACACACACACACACACACACACAAGCACACTTGCAGACCCCACTACTCGCACTGCTACTTATACAGCCCTTCCACCCAAAAATTATTTGTGCCATAAACGCATTTCCACACTATCACTCCTCACTCATACACTGCCCACACTGACTAGACATTACCCACACATTTCAGAGTCGCCATAAATACCAAAACACACATGAGAGCAGGAACACATGGACGCTACCTTTTCCATTTGCACTATACGTGATCTTCAGCTGCAGCAAAGAAACTTTTTCTCAAACAGGAAGTGTTTGCTCGGACGTGTCTGTACTTGACTCCAGAAGGCTTCAGACAGAACGTGCCACTGGCCGGGTGCGAGGCATCAGCCACAATCTTGCGCAGACTGCGCTGGGTATAGATTGTGCCTACAAGGGGTGGGTGACAGCCATTACATCGGCTAACTGTACATACCACCAGGTTCAGTTGGTCTTTCTGTTTCAGGGTGGTGGTTCAATACCCTTCAAGGCACCTTGGATGGTGGGCGACGCCGCGGTGGCCAGAGGACTGACTGACTGACTGACTGACTGACTGACTGACTGACTGACTGACTGACTGACTGACTGACTCGGAGAGACCAAACTCTGAGAGCTTAGCAAAGAGTTCTTGTCGAATCATGGTGATGAAGGCGGAGCTGTAATCTACAAAGAGGAGGAGAGCAAAGGAGCAGGTGCTGGAGAATGAAATAAAGTGACGATATGTCTGAGAACAACCTTTTCCAAAGCTTTCATCACGACAGAAGTCAAGGCCGCCAGTCTATAATCATTTGGTGAGGTCCCCCTGGTCTCCATTAGGGAAAGAGATGATGATTGATGTTTTAAGACATCGGGGAGAACAGAGATCCGGAAGAATGTGCTAAAGATGTCAGTGTGGAAGTAGACACCATCAGGTTTATCTGCTGATGTCCTGCAGTTGTGTTGCTGGAAAAGTTTGTGCACCTCGCGCTCGCTTATAGTCAAGGAAGCTGGTAGTGGGGTTGCAGAGGCTGTGGTTGTCACTGGTCTGGTGTTGTGTACTTGTAGCAGCTGATCTAACGTCTTACTGTTCAGATTGCTTTGCTAACTGAGAACATACATTACAGAATACATAATAGGAAACAGAAAAGTAGTGAAACCTGAATGAGCTGGTTGTCGCCGGAGATGGACTGTTGAAGTTGACGAGCCGTGAGGTTGGGGAAAGCGATGACCTTAGTGACCGGCAGACCGGGAGAGATGTCAGACACTAGGTGAGACAACATGGCCTCCGCCTTCTCCAGCTGTAACACGGCGTCTTTCAGTTTCCTTTTAATGTTATTGTCTACATCCTGCTGTGACATGTTCACAGCTTTTACATTGTCACAAAAAGCCTTCACCTCACAGACTACCAGTCCGTATTGTCGATGAATTATAAGCACATCAAAGTCTCCCTGTTTCCAGTTGCGTGGTAAAGATGGCGAAAGGTTGGAGGGTAGGGGTAGCTGGGTAGCGGCGGCAGCGTAACAAGGTTCACCCAGGTACTGTCATTCCAACCATCACATCTCTGTTCTCTTCACACATTTTCTGAATACAGGAAAACATCCGCTGCAAGGCTGCATCATATATGAGGTCACTGTCCTGATGGCGAGGAGGCTGAGCAGTGGACGAATGAAAAGCAGAAGATGAACTCGTCGGCAGTTGGTTAGTCTGACCAGCCTGTCCAGGTGCTGATTGAAGGACCAGAATGTCCTGACCTGCATTTGACTGTCTGGTCATCGGCACGCGGTTGATGTAGACAGGAGGCAGGAAGTAGGCGCGAGAGTCGAGATCAGGGAACGCGGCCTCAACCCACTGTAGCCAGAATGTCTGGGCTTGTTGTGATAATGTTTCCTGTGTCAAAACCAATCTGGTAAATTAAATAATAACTGCCTGTTATCCTTAAGTCATTTGGTTTATTTTAGACTTTTTCTGTTCAAGCTTTACTTGTATCAGCTACTCTTATTTAAAAGTGGAGATGACCCGTTGTATAATTCTGTCATTTAGTAAGGTATAGTCTGTTACACATCATCATCATCATCATCATCATTCCTTGCAATAGGACTGCCTTCACATTGGTGTTGAAGATGCGGGTCTTACTGCGTAGGGATAATGCTTGGGAGTTCCAGATGTGGCGTAGGCTGTATAAAGCATGCCTGGCCTTGTTTTTGCGGCTTCTGATGTCGTCGTCCGCTCTACCGTCCTTGCTAACGATGCTTCCCAGATATGTGAAGCGGTCTGTTTCTAGGATGTTCTCTCCTTGAAGATGGATTGGGAGTTCATGCTTGTTGTTGATTTTCATCACTTTGGTCTTCTTTCTGTTGGCCTTTAAGTCGGTCTTCTCTGCTTCCTACAATCCCTGGATAATGTTTATGAATTTGTGCGGAACACCATAGTGATTCATCAGCTTCCAGATGACGTCCCTGTCTACACTGTCGAAGGCTTTCTCGAAATCCAAAAAAGCTATATAAAGGGAGGACTGCCATTCGATGGACTGTTCTATGATGATACGGAGAGTTGCAATGTGGTCAGTGCATGACTTATCCTGGCGAAACCCTGTTTGTTCTGGTCTCAGTCTCTCTAGTATTATTCTTGTCAGTACTTTGCTGGGGATGGACAGCAGCATGATACCCCGCCAGTTGCTGCATTGGGTGAGATCTCCTTTCTTTGGTAGTTTGACCAGGTGACCTAATTTCCAATCTGTTGGGACTAGCTCTTGTTCCCAGATCTTATGTAGGAGGGGCTGTAGAATTGTTGCTGTTGTCTCTGGGTCTGTTTTTAGTGCTTCTGGGGGTATGCCGTCCGGGCCTGCTGCATTGCCATTTTTCATGCTTTTGATACCTTTGATGATTTCTTAATGGGCGGGCTGGTGTTGACGTGAAGTTGTGCAGTTGCTGGTGGTATGTCAGGTAAGGATGGTGGATGAGGTCTATTCAGCATCTCTTCGAAGTGCTCCAACCAGCGGTCTCTTTGTTCTGCATCGTTTGTTATGGTCTTGCCGTTTTTGTCTTTCACTGGCTTGTTTGGGTTTACGCTCCTGCCTGAAAGAGTTCTTGTTATTTTGTATATTCGTTTCACATTTCCATGTATGGCTGCTGTCTCTGCTTCCTCTGTCAGTTCATGGGTGAAGCGTCTCTTGTCCTCCCTTACTGACCTCTTCACTTGGCGGTTGGCTTCCCAGTATTTTGCTCTGAGACCTTTCTCTTGCTGGTCTTGGCACTGGTTCAGCTTCTGTTTCAGTCCTTTTCTTGATTCAATCTTTGCCCACGTCTCTGGAGTCATCCATTCCTTATGTTTTCTTTCCCTCTTCCCTAGAACATCTGTACAGGTTATCTTCCAAATGCTCTTGAGTGTTGACCAGTGCTCTTCCACTGATTCTTCTGTTAGTTCTGAAAGGGCCTCATGCTTATTCTTAATTTCACAGTTAAAAACTTCCCTTGTCTCCTTGTTCTTTAGGTACTGAGTATTAAACTTGTGTTGTGGTCTGCCTGCTGTATCGATGAAGGATTTCAGCTTGATTTTGAAGACTGCTATTAGGAGCTGGTGGTCTGAAGCAACATCTGCTCCTCTTCTCACTCTGACATCTTGGAGACTCCTTCTCCACTTTCGACCAACCGTTATATGGTCGATCAGGTTTTCTGTCTGGACATCTGGGGAAGTCCACGTTGTTTTGTGTATATTCTTGTGTGGGAATACAGTGCCACCAATGACGTGGTCATTTAAAACGCAGAAGTCTGTGAAGAGCTCCCCGTTTTCGTTGCAGGTGCCGACGTCATGTCTTCCCATGATGAGCTCCCTGTTGGTCTTGTCATCTCCCACTTTGGCATTTAGGTCTCCCATAATGATCTTCAGATCTCTCCTTGGTGTGCGGTCAAGCAGAGACTGCAAGGAGCTGTAGAATTCTTCTTTTTCCCCTTCATCTGCTGCATTTGTTGGTGCATAGCATTGGATGATGGTAATCTTCCTTCCTTTTGAATTGAATCTTGCTGACATGAGCCGTGGTTAGACTGGTTCCCAGGCCATCAGCGCCTTTGTTGCCTCTGTGGATATCATCAGTGCTACTCCCTGGGTATTGTCGTGGTCCAGGTATCTGTGGCCAGAGTAGATGATGGTTTCTCCTGATGTTTGTTCTGCCCACTTCCATTCCATCTAGTTTCACATAACCCGAGGACCGTGATGTTGTAATTTCTCATTTCACTTGCCACTTGAGCTGACTTGCCACTTTCATAGAGGGTTCCGATGTTCCAGGTCCCTGTCCTGGTTCTTGCCTTGGTCTTCAGAAGATAAGTCGGCGAGCTGGCTTCCCTAGGGCTTTCACCTGCCTGGGTCCTAAGCTCTTCTAGAGAGGAATCTTCCCGACCAGGCCCCTGTTGCGATACTGTTGCGGTTTGTGTAACAGCTTGTGTTTTACATGAATGGGTTGTTAGCCCAAAATAAAACCCCCAACCTGGAGGGCCATGTGCAACATTTTAGTCTGGCCTCTACCCTGACAGACCTGTTTGGCTTGTTTGGACCTGCCAGGAGCACAAGGCTCCCGCCGACATAACTCTGTGGATCGACGAGGCACACAAGCCACCACACCACTACAAGGTAAGTTGCACCAATTGGTGGTGGAGTCTGTTACACACTGTTATAATATATTATGTATGTCAACAAACAAACCTTTGAACCAGTCTTCTTGCTGACGAGTCTGACTGCCGGTTCGATCTGAGAAGGAAGGTCGCGGATGTTGAGAATCTTCATACCTGGTACAGGTGAGGGGTTGGGATCAAACTCTACATCAGCGCCTGTCTTTTTCTTCACCTCTTCCAGGGGGCGTGTGTTCACTTTTAAAACATCAGGGATTGTCAATGGGCATACACATTTATTTAAAATATAAGAGACAATTGTTATTGAATTATCATTTATCATTAAGAAAAAAGCAATTGTTGATTGCGCTAATGGTAAGTTTAATTTTTAAAAACTTCACATCGAGCACAGATCAATAATTACTGTACTCGTGATTAAGTTCATCATTGTAATTATCATCATTATTATGATTATCATTTCTCTGTCGGTTCTCCGCCAATGACATGGATTTACTGATTATGATGTTTACATCTAAATTATATTTTACTACTTTACTCTTGTCTGCTTTTTATCCTCTCTGATCTATTAAAAGAATAGATTGGTTTGTCTGATATTCACGCTCACAACATCTCAGCACTGCATAGAGTCAGGAGACTCTAAAATGACAAACCGAGACCTGTGATTGTAAAGTTCACATCAAGAAAAGACAAAGAGAGAGTTATAAAATCGCGCTCTCGTTTGAAGGGATAAAGGGTTGTCATCACTGAAGATCTGACCCATTTAAATATACAAAGACTCATTCACCTAAAACAATTTGATGGAGTGGTGGACGCATGGAAGGCAGCAGAGGGTAGGTTGTTCCCCAAGCTATTGGACTTGTCTGTCATAGAGATTAGAAAGGGCGACACTACCCCCATTGACAAAAACTACTAGGAATAAATTCCGAAAAACAAAGAAGTCAATACCGGAAGAGGAGCGAGGGCAGCCCTCAAAACTCCTCCCAGGAGATGCCTCAGTGGAAACATGCTCACCGGATGCAACACCATCAGCAGGCAAATCATAAGGAAAGAGCTCAGCAGGGACTGGCAACACCTCACTTGCAGTTTGCTACATCCATACATTCCACCCCAACAGAGCGGACACACACATCAGTCGCGGAAGTAGTTTCCCCCAACCATGTTAACAAACTGACAAAACAGACGTGGACGGTGTGTGCTGGGGAGGGTGAGTGTGCAAAAACGATTTTTTTTCTTTTTCCGTTATTCCTCCGCCTTTCGTTGGCACACACACATGGAATTACATACGCACATAAAGATAGAGGTTGGGGATTGAAAATTTCCACCACCACTGCCAATGTACATGATCACTGCTGCTTGTTTGTTTAACTGCTTATATTTTTGCTTTTGGGGGATCTCAATCTAGTTTTTATTATTTTTTTTATTTTATTTTTTTGCTGGGCTTGTTTCTGTCTACAATAACTTATTTTAATGTCTTTGCTACTTTTCTTCACCCTTCTAAACTGTGCTTCCTACTGTCCACATGTGGCAGACATGGTTTTGCTTTTTGCCAACAAGTATATTGTTATTTGTTTAAATTTAATAACCAGACCAAGAATAGAGAGACTACTAGCAATAAAATGGTACATAGCTTTTTATTCAGATTCTTTATGTTGCTATGTATATGTAGGAATTGTCAATTATGATGTTAGTTTCATTAATAGCTATTACTCTCTAGACTGTATAGGATAAAAATGACTACAAAAACAAATGGATTGAACATAGCTACATTGAATGTTAATGGCCTAAATGAAATGGGTAAAAAAGAGATGTATTTGACTTTCTTAGACAGCAGAGCTATAGTATTTAATTTTTTTTTACAAGAAACTCATCTTAACGAAAAAATGCTAAAATTTTCTCGAGCAGCCTGGGGTTTTGACATGTGGTTGGCAGGAAATAATTCCAATAAAAATGGTGTGGCAGTGCTGCTTAATAATAACTTTGAATACAAACTACATAATGTTATAAGACTGTGTTTTCTTATCCTGGATATTGAATTTTTAAATAAACACCTGACACTAGCAAACTTATATGGGCCTAGTAGTGGAGACAAACCTGAATTGTTTGATCATGTTTTTGCTCAGATTGAGACGATGGGAAATGATTATGTCATAACTGCGGGAGATTGGAACTGCCCACTAAAATTAATAGACAACTAGATTTTAGGAACTATACCAGTAACAACAGCCGTCCCCGTACTAACAAGGCAATTACAGATGCCATGGTAAAATTTGATCTTGTAGATATATGGAGGGAATTAAATACAGATAAACGGGCCTATACTTGGTGCAAATTCAATACTTGGAAAGAAGGTCGTTGTCATGAGATAACTCTAGGGGGTAGGTAACAATCGGCCCACTTAGTGTCTAAAGCGGCTGTTGACAAGCCCTGGGCCTTTTGGCGAGGAAGAAGGGGGCGTATGTTTTGGTATAGACGCGTAAATGGCGCGTGGAACAGACGACTCTACGTGATTTTGGCCGCCATGCGTGACCGATGGCTGGCTAAACGTCAACAAAAGTCTACGGAGGGAGAGAAAGATTCCTCGAAGGCGCGCACCTGTTTGCCGCCAAACCACGTAAGTAGACAGGGGGAGGGAGGCTAAGGTACATATAACAGCGGCCACCCGTAGGCGTGGCCAGTGGTCATAGAGAGATTTCCTCCTGTCGATTGCTGGCTATACTTGTTGCTGATTGGATGATGAGTGAGTGACCAATGGCATCCCTCTATGTATGTATCTGTGAGAATGTAGAGAGATAAGTAGAGAGACAAGAACACACTTCGCTTTCTTTTCGGCAAGACGTCAGAGTGGGTCAGTAGCCGAAGCGACTTCAGCTTTCTAACGCCAGCTACACTTCTGCCTCGGACCGAGTATTAGCCACGAGGGCAAGACTCGGATGATGATGATGATGATGATGATGATGATGATGATGATGACGACGACGACGACGACGACGATGATGATGATGATGATGACGACGACGACGACGACGATGATGATGCACCTAATACACATATCAGCATAGCCACTTATAGAGACCTGCCAGACCAAATTCCAAACCAGTAAGCCCACATCTGGTAGAAGGCCCTTCTAGAAGGACCACCCCTTAGTGCTAGCCACCGGCTACGCTGGGCCGGCAGCAGCATCGTCATAGTCTGAAAACCAACCAATCCGATCGAGAGGTTGATTGCTGTTGGGCCAATATGGCGGACTGCTCTATCGTTCTTGTCTTCACAGCAACTATCTATCTATAAAATAATTACGAGTTGTCACTCCTGGTTATCACTGTTTAATCGACTTTGGACTATTATAGTGACTTCTTATTACTATTGATATTTAATCTTGTTTGCAGGCGTAAAATAATTACGAGTTGTCACTCCTGGTTATCACTGTTTAATCGACTTTGGACTATTATAGTGACTTCTTATTACTATTGATATTTAATCTTGTTTGCAGGCGTAAAATAATTACGAGTTGTCACTCCTGGTTATCACTGTTTAATCGACTTTGGACTATTATAGTGACTTCTTATTACTATTGATATTTAATCTTGTTTGCAAGCGTGCAGTAATTACATACATTTTAAAATGCCTAAATTGTTTGCCCGCGGCACGAAATTAGTTATTAAGGAACGAGTTGTAAGGCAACTTAACCCTGCAACTGGCAGGTTTAAAATGGTGAAAATTCCAGATACCACAAATGTGCAGCCAGCACTGTGCTCTGGATTGGTTAAAGATGGGGTTCTAATGGAATTAAACCCTTCAACTGGTAAGTTTCAAAAAGTGAAAATTCCAGCAACCTCCAATGTGCAGCCAGTTCTATGCTCCACACCAGACGTTTTGGATGATCATGGTAAGCAACAGTAATAGTCTTTTAGACCCTTTTATCACAACTACAGTGAGGATTGGCTGACTTGGGTTCAGCTCTATTCTCAGACATGCTGTTCCCCCTACCCCCATCAGACACTTTCAATTGAGTGTTATCACTTCAAAATCTAATACCTTTACCTATGAGCTTTGGTTTGAATGTAAATGATAGCTACTCTTAGTACTGTTAAAGATTATCAAAAACAAATGTTTACATTTGATGATTGCTTCCAAAGAGGAAATTTTTATTTGTGGTCATAGGAACAAGTAATGCAGAAACAGAAAAGGCACAGTACTGGAAATCTCGGCAGCATCGTCAAACCAGCTGGGATAAAATTCAGAGTCAGCTCCTAAATGTACATACAGAGCTTTATGCACCCTCCTCTTTGTGCAAGCTATGTCCAGTCGTTCAAGAGGTGCAGCCAGAAGCATTAATCCGATGCTTAGACTGTGGCAGCCACACAGTTTTCTGTGCAGAGCACTATGTCAGCTACCACCAGAGCTATGCTCCATTTCACTGTGCAGACATTTGGAATGTAAGGTTCACACTCATTAAGTATACTGTGTAGCTCTGGCACACGTGATTTTGATGTACGAGGCTTATTACTTGCATGTGTGCTATTTGTTCACTTTAAAATTATTCTGTTTGTATTTTTCTTACAGGGCCATTGCTTTGTGCCATACAAACCAGTCATATCAACATTGGTACGAGAGGACCACAGAGAGTCTAACTGCTGCAAAAGGATGAGAGCACTGAATGTTGTTGGAATGCAAGGTTTTGTTGGTTTACAATTTCATTACATTTTGGATCAGTTTTAGAAACAGTTTAGACTTTAAAAGCAAAGTTGCTCGAAGTACCTGAAGTTGTTAAAACTGTTGAGCTCTGTATCTTAGCCTTAAGTGTACCTATTTAAAAATCAGTATTTTGTGCACTTAATAATGCAGGATTTTTTTTTGTTGATATATAGGTAGACCACAGATGTTCACATTTGAATTTTGTACCTGTGAGGGAGAAGCAGTAACGCTTCTCCGTCATCGCCTGTGGGCAGCGTCCCCCAACACTCCTACAGTTGCATTCACGCTGGACTTGATGACTTGGCTTCGAGCCCTGGTACTGGAGTGCCAGGTGTCAGTTAAGGGATTTGTGGATGCACTTGCCTCCAGGATGGATAAAACAGATTGCTTAAATACAAGCCAGGTTAGTTTGTGGCCATTGTTTTAAAATGTTGTGCTGAAAAGCTTAACAGTGCTCACTATTTAAGAAATAAGACATGAGGATCCATGAATGTCTTCATTAAATGAAATTTAGTTCAGGCAAACATTTTTCACTATTTTGTTTCAGGTGCAGAGTTTATATAGATCTCTGATTATTGACTCATTCAGTAATTTCATGAGGCATTACTATGAGATGAGCCACATCCAGCACATTAATAAGGAGCTGGACAATGGAACAGCATGCCCAGCCTGTGATGTAAAAAAAGTTTTATTTTCACTTTTAAACAACTGTTAAAAAACTTTTCATATTAATTTATTTTAATTAATTTTATGAAATTTCTATTTGCATTTTTTAGTATTTATTTGGAAATTCCGCACCAAACAAGTAACATATATTTTCTGTAAAAAAATGTTCCTTGCAGTCAACTCATCAGATTCTGTCATTTGATGCCAACTTTGGCTTGGTGCGGAAGAAATCATCAGGGAAAAGTTTGGGAGAACCTTTTCATAAAGGGCACTTCTTTATGGACCAGGCTGAGGTGGATAGCTTTCTAGCCACAGAGCGTTGCTACACAAAGAAAGGAGAAGGGGTAAGATCATTCAAAATTGTGGGCTGCTTGGTAAACACTAGTGCCATGTGTTTATAATAGGCACTTTACCAGGTATTAAACAATCTATTGAAATGCACTAGCAGAATTCATACGTGCTTATACAAATTTGATATACAAACACTTATACATATTCAAATAGAATGTTTTAACTGTGTGCATGTTCCTTTGCAGGACTGTAGCAATTTCCAAGCAGGAGATAATACAAGGTCCAAATCACGAACCGACAAGCTGGATGAAACGGCAGTTTTTGGCTGTGCATGCCCACATGAATTTCCACGGCTTTTTTTCAGTCTGAAACATGGTGAAAGGTATTTGTTAGGTTTTAAAGGTAGTTAATAATTAAGTGTTCAAGGAAAATTGAATATTCAAGAACTTCCAAAAGTGAGGTGTTTAGTATTAGTTTGATTTTCACAATTTTTTGTTTGTATGCAGGCTTGGGTATGCAGTCTTTTTGTTAAAAAACCTGATGGAGGGAAATAATCAACGATTGACTGTCATGTATGACATTGCTTGTGTACTGGAAGCACATTTAAGGGTTTGTATATTTTCTGTGTATTAAGATTTTACCTGCAGTTGGCACCTGTAATATGCAATGTATTGTTTTGCTTTTTTTGTTTGATATTGGGTTATAATCTTTGTTCATGGTCACATCATAATGCTTTTTACTTTCTGTTGTGATGCAGAAAAACAGCAGTATTGATTTTGCACGACTGCAGTTTGCACTTCCAATTTTTCACAGCTATGGCCACAAAATGTCATGTCAGGTGAGAGAATGTCAGTATTCAAAATCAATGTAGAGTTTGGATCAGTGTCATGAATATGAGCCACAAGAGTTTAAATTAACAGCGTAAGCTAATATTTTAAATTATATGTATATTCTAATAATATATAAAATAAAGAAATAATTTCTTGGCCTTTTTTGTTTATTGTGAAAATTTATTAATGCCATGCCTTGCAAGATGATTTCATGATACTGATTGTCCATTTTAGTCACTTCTTTACTCTTCTTTATTCTCTCTTTACTACTAAAAGAAAAGGAAATGGATGCCACTTTGAAGTAGGCAACAAATACTTAGAAGCAGGATTATTTTTTCTCCTAACTGAATTACACATTCATCACATACATTATTATTGTTATAGTTGATATATGGCCCAAGAAAAGCCAAAGGCATTGGTCTGACTGATGGGGAAACCATGGAGAGGCTGTGGTCTTATTTGAGAAAGTTCTCCATCATCACCAAGCAAATGACTTCTCAGCGCCGCGTGGACCTTTTAACGGATGCTTTGCTACATTATGCATCAAAGCTGCGGAAGAAATTGGGTGTGTAATATAAGTGTTCTTAAAAGACTAGTTGTTTGTTGATTTACTTTTATACACGAAATATCTTGCAATATATTATTATTCATATTAATTGTGTGATGGCTTGTTCATTTTGTTTTTTTATAGGTAAGCACATTCAGCACAAGCTGAAAAAGGCAGAAATAGCAGAGGAAGACTGTAAACAGCAATTGCATAAGCTTATGCCATACCTAGAAGGTATGTCAAACCAAAGACTATGCATGCCATAGTGTATGATTTTTCTAGTGTTATGTATGTAACCTGCTTTATTCATTGTTTGTCTATATTATAAGTTATTGTCACTCCGTTATACAATTGGAGTTACTCTAAAAAGTCAGATGTTTTGTTGTTATATAATTTTCTTGTTTCTTTAGAGACCATGAACCCGGCAACCATTGAGCGCTGGCAATTGGAGGAAAAAAATGCCTGCAAGGTAGCAGATGGTAAGTAATCACTGTGGGATGACACCCAAACAGTTATATTCATAATTATTGATTTCAGACTTTCTCTCATTTTTCCTTTTTTTGTATTTTATCTGATTTCAGGGTTAATGACTGCAAGAGAGAAATATGTGCTGGCTCTGTATGACTTGTACAGCAAACAGTAAGTTGTTGATCATGTAACTGTTTCTGCATCATACCCATAATCAATAAGCCATTTTGAAAACATTTAAAGGCAAGATGTACGTTGCAATTCCTCTTTGAAATGCAAGGCTGTGCTCTAATTTGCAGGTCTTCAGCTGCTGAATTAAGCCAGCAAGAAGAGAATGCCAATCCTGAACTTTTCAGGTGACTGTTTTTCAGTTTACAGCTTTATGGAGTTTTGAGTGATCACACTGGTGAATTAGGTATTGTTTCTCTGGAGACAAGTGAGTGCCAAAGAATTGCTATGTCTGGCTACTGTTGTAACATGTTGGCTAGTGATTCTAAAACTAGAATCTTAAACTAGTAATGTTTAATAGATATTAAAAATAAATTGCACTTTCTACAATGCTACTGTATTTTGTGAACAGGCTTGCTGAAAGGGTTCGGAGATTTCAACAAGGAGGCCATGAGGTGTTTGCAAGTGGCAGCACAGAATATAAAGAGGCACTGACTAGTGCCGTCAATAGCCACCGCAGATCTCACATCAACAAGCTGAGGGCAGCTGCAGCAGAAAGGAGGAGCAGCTTAATTCAGTTGCATGAAGCACGTATGTACAATTGATAGTGTAGAAGTGGAGGAAGGGGAAATCATTTTCTTTTAACTGTGACTTGACTATATGGTTATGAAGACCTCTCTTATTATTTTTAGTCTTCAGCATGAGTACGTTGAGTAGCATATGGTTAATGTTGTCTATTATTTCCAGGTGGACAGGAGGTGGCAAAGAAGATAAGCAAGACCGTCACTAAGCTGAACAAGCAAATGAAACTCCTGATCACCAGCTATAACAGCTATAGTGACGTTGAATCCAGCTTGCCATCTACCCTCAGTTTTGCAGATGTTTCATCTGAGGACTGTCAGGTATTTTCAGCATTGCCAGGCATCCCTGATATTAAAAGAAAAATAATTCGTATCAAAGACATGGCTGCACGCTGCACAGAAGAAGCACACCTTCTTAAAGTAGAAGCAGCTACTGCAAGGCAATTTTATGTGGAAAAAATTGCACAGTGCCAGCAACTTATAGCTAATCAGATCTCAGAAGTGAACATTGACTCTGTGTGCAGCCGGTATGCCATAGGCTGGCGTGCGCTGTTATATCAGCAAGTATTTACATACGAACAGCGTCTGGCTGAGCTCGAGTTTCGTAGCTGCTCAGCATCCATCCAATTAGAAGAACCTTGTCCTTTGATAGACAAAGAGCTCTTGGAAATCTTAAATCTAGAAAGAGATGAACTTTTGTCGAGGGTGGAGGATGGCCTTGATGAAGTTGAAGAGTCGGACGACGAGGAAAGAGAAAGGGATGATGATAGCTGATATTTTTGTATCATGCGTTTTAGTTTGTTTTTGAAATTCATATTGTTTCTGTGTTAGGTACTGGACTCTTGCTTTGTTTTCTTTTTCTGTCATTTTCTTTTCAGGCTATGTCATCTGCATAGATTACAATATGACAGGACACAATGTGTAAATATTGTGTTTTGTCTTTGTGTTGGCTATGTTATTATTAGAAAGCTTTATCATATGTAATGAGAGTTACTTGGCAATTAGGTTCTAGTTTTGTGTCCTCTTTGCTTCCTATTTGGACATGCTTTTGGTTTTTTTTACAGTTTATTTCATATTACACCACATGACAATACTCTTTTGTATATAACAATTACAGTGAGTAAAGACCACACAAAGACACATACAAATACATATAAATATTATCAATTTTCAGAACAGCTATTTCCAAGTACTGAAATTGAAAATTATTATAAAACTCAGCATCAGAGACAGTGGAAGCTTCACAGTATCACACGGTTATTATGTCTTATTAGGAGTAGTATTTCTTTACAGTTATACAATATATTTCTCATTTACCAGGAATAAATTTTGTGTTCAGTGATAAAAAAGTGGAAGGAGAGCAATCTTTCTTTACATGCATGAAGACATTGCTAGCAATTAATGGATTTGTCATACAACACAGAAGGCCAATATGTACTAGACATGGAAAGTTTATACAATAGATATGGATGGCTTGGTCAATAGACGTACACAAGAGATATAAAGAAATTGTCAAAGCATGTAACTTAAAAATCAAACTACCAGATGTTGATAAGGAGACCATTGATCTTCAAAATTTTCACATTGCCTAGATATAACTGCATTAGATTTTTCAATTTTGTATCTGTTTTCATGATTTTTGTGATTGAAAGAACTGAAGGTTTATCTTTTTTTCATTTTACTTGAGTAAATATGTTGTTCAGCAAGCAGTAACATAAAGTCAAAGGCTGCACAATATTAAAATTATTATTACATCCAAAAAGGATAAAGTGTTCACAACAGTTTATTTGATCGTTGTTTTTATTTTTTCATATGTTCAAAATTTTTTCAGAATATTTGGACTGTCATACATTTCCACAAAATTTGTTGAATGTTATCTTTCTTATCTCTACAATAATCACAAAATTCATCTTATTCTATACCCATATTGACCAGTGTCACTTTTGTAGACATCTTAGCCTTATATCTTTAATTAGTGTAATTTTGTTCAGGATACAGTGCCATTTAACATATCTCACCAATTTATATTCCCATTTATCACAGCATTTTGATTTGGGCAAGGGTTAGTAATATATCATAGTACTGTCTTGCTCCTTTTTTATGGAATAAAAGCCTGATATGATGAACCTAGTTTCTGTAAAAGGTGACCTAATTTATAGTGAGGTCAATTTGATGTTTCCACTGGTAACATGTACATTTCTGTTTGCTAATGAATTTGATAAAGCCATTTTCTATTCACTTTTGAGCATTTAGCCATTTTGCAAATGGGGTATGTGCGCATGTTGGTGTGAGTTCCAGATAAAACTGATACAATTGCAATTATTTGTGTATGACACCTAAGAATATAATAATGCTGCCTGTTACTTGGACATTGCTTATGCTTGCACACTGTCTAAAGATATTTTCTTTAGTTTTACCAGCTGGGAAAGTGAGGTGTGAATACATACAAACTACCATTTAATAGGAACAAAACGAGTTGTTACAAGAATGCTTTTAACAGTTATTAGTTAACATTCAGGGTGAAGAACCTTTTTTCTTCCAAAGGCCACTTTGATGTTTATAACATCATTTGCAGTCCACACAAAATCATCGACCTCAAAAGTAACCTGTTCTGTTTGGTGAAGCTGTAGTTCCTCTCAGCATGTTAACACTTTTGCAACATGTACAACCTCAGCCTGCCTGGCTTTGCTGTCCTCACAATCCACCTTTTTGTCATTAGCTACTTCAAAAATATGGTCTGCTGCTATGAAAAGGATAGTAAAGTAATTATTAAGAGCCTGTATAATTTGTTTTTGATTAGTTCCTAGAGGAGACAGCTAGAGTATATAGTAAGAAACCCTTATTTTTTCCTGATGCACACTTTTCTGTTTGTAGTTGGGCGATGAAAGTAAATTAATAATAATTAAATAATGACTATTTAGTACATGTTTCACCTGATGGAGTTCATGGCATTTACAGTCTACACCCAACCATTATTGTACATGCACATATAAACTCAAACCTAAAGGAGTTCTAAACGCCAAAGCTTTTTCATCCGCTCATCTTTTGGAAATCCCTGAAAGGATAATGTTAGAATGTAATACTGAACTGTACAAGTGTTCATGATCATTATTAGCCAATGTGATCGAAGAACGCTACATGTATCAACAGCCAATATTACACCGGAAGTGGTATACCATTGGCTTGAAGTAAAGGTCCCATGAATGCCTAACTGACCGAATTAAATCATCCATACAGACTATGGGCAGCCGACGATCCCGTCTCGTAATCGTGTGTGTCCAGTCACGTAATGGACGTTCCGCGGCGATTGTCTCTCAAAATATAACTATAATTATTATCATTATACACTCAATGTAAATTTCGGGTGTTATGAGAAAAGCTCAAAGATTTACAGAAATCTGCGGTAGCCTTGGCGGGCCGGAACAAATGATCTCGCGGGCGGGACACCAGCCTCTGGTTTACATCAACCAATGCCTTATACACCCAAAATGTAGTCTTTTCAGGACAATGAATGCATTATTGTTAACAACTAGTGGACTCAAATGATGAACACGGAATAAATTAAACGCACCTTGATCATGGTCGAGCCACTCCAACATGAAATGTGAACAGAAGACTGTTAACAGCATAGCCAAGAGGTAACATTCTGGTTCAGCAGGAAACCTTTCGCATGACAGCAAAGGGGTGCAGTTTGGTCTGGTTCGGTTAGAGCAACCGGCACTTTACACAGCACTGTCAAAAACGACCCTTCCGAGTAACTTGCAGAAGAATCTACACCAAGATGTATATAGGAACACGTGGCTGGCAAACATGACGAAATGTATTGGTTCTTCCATGCAAGACCTGCTTCGGGAAGCTGCAAGCCCTGTAAGCATAACTACTGGTAGGTCAACATCTGTCAAGTTTTGTGTATGTGAACATATAGTATAATGATGGGATTGCTTCCGGCATTGGGATTGCTTCCAACGATATCCACTCCGCAGAATTTATGGGGATTTCTCGACCTGTCACGCCAGGAAGATGCGCCTCAATTACAGAATAAGAGAGAATAGGCCAAAATAAGGACATAATTAATTGGCAAACTCTCCGCCACATGGTAACTATATAATGCTTCCATGCCCTATATTGGGAAAAGTGTGCCTCAGTTACATGGGAAGGACCGGGAAGACATGAGAAGGTTATAGAATGTAGAAAGAGGACAGGAGAATGGATAATCACTGAATGACAACAATACGTGATACAGTCATACATTCTTTATTACAATATAATAAATAATAATACAAATAATAAATGAGGATTTGTATAGCGCATATTCACACTCATAGAGAGCATGCTCTTAGCGCTTAAAACGGGGAAGACGCATGGACTAAATGGACAGAACAAGAGGGACGGAAGAATAAACGACAGTACTGACGACAAACAGAAAACAAAGACAACACAAGAAGGCACCAAGTATCAGGAAGAGAGAAATATAGTGATTCTGCAGAGAAAGATGGGTAAAAAAGTAGCAAGAGCGGAAGGGGGAAGGGTAAGAAGGACGAGCATTGTGTGGACTGTGTTAGGAGTAATGCTCAAGGAAGAGGTGCGTTTTCAGTGCAGATTTGAAAGATTCAGTTGTAGGAAGGTGGCGGATATGGAAAGGAAGAGAGTCCCATTGTTTTGATGCACAGTAACCAAAAATCCTGTGACCATATGTTGTTCTGCTGACAGGAACTGGTAGGATACGGTCATCAGAGGAAGAGCGGAGCTGTCTGGCCAGGATGTAAGGGATGAGAAGTTCAGAGAAATAATCAGGACAGGAGCCTGTAAAGAAATTAAAACACAGCACAGACAGTTTGTACTGAATGCGAGAATGGACGGGTAGCCAGTGTAGAAAACGAAGGAGAGGAGTGACATGGTCCCGTTTCGTGGCTCTTAGCACCAGATGTGCAGCGGAGTTCTGTACTTTCTGGAGTCTCTCAATGAGGTAGTCAAGTCGAGAAAGAACAAATACACAAACAAGAGTGTTGGTAGCGCGTGTATCGATTATACTACAAATACTCCCAGCCAAACACTAACCTTAATCTAAATTTTTTTAAGATTGAACAAAACAAAATTTACTTTAAAATCGGAAGCTGACACCTTCCCTCCAGCTCATCTCTCGGCTCTCCTCCACGTGTGTGGTTGTCTCTACCTTTCTGCTCCTTGGCTTTCTCTCTCTCTCTATATATATATATAACTTTGCACACACTGTTTATTTTTTTTAACCTACTATTCGTGGAGATCATCGCTAGCCATAGGTCAGTCACATGCGACCTTGGCTTATAACATCCATAACGGATCACCAAAGTCCGACCGGTCCCAGCACAGGCCCATACTCAGATCAATCGAAGCCTCGTCTTGTATGGGCACAGACGTGAGTGCAGGCCCAGCTACTGGTCAGTCCATACTGAGTGACGCATTCACCAGCCATGCAGGTCGCCCTTATATTGCGTACATAGATAATATGGCCAGCTATTTGGTCAGACCATGCTGAATAACCTGGCTCACCGCTTTTATTCCATTATCCTTGTTTCTTCTTTGGCTACAATCTTCACGCCTTGTGGAAACAAATTACTGTACGGCCATCATTACATCTCTCATCCGGTGTGCCAATGCTGTTGCTGTCACGAAGGCCGTCTTGGTGCATTGTAAAATCAGGAACCAGAAACCAGCAGTATGATAAATGCAATGCTCTACAGAGCACTCCTTGTTTTGTAAAATGGAGTGGTCCAGAACGCATCCTAGCGCATCGCGTTTATGACTACATTGTGCGTGTATATGTGAACCTGAAAATACAGCAAAAGTCTAGTCCCAGGTTCAGTGTCTTACCTGTTTTGTCAACGGTTTAAGGAAAGAGTAGGTTTTCTCGACACCGAGTCATTAGCTCTGAGGCCACATACACGGTCTACTTCAAGATCCAGCGCACCTTCGAATTGAAGTAAGCGGGGATATCAATGCCTTGCGTTGAATACATCGTGAATGACCTGTACAATCATCTAGCGTGAGAGAACACCTGTCAAACTGCTCACACTTTATGCATGTTTGTTCTCTCGACACTTTGGACCACATTCAGCATGCATTTCTTGACGAACCCGCTGTTCTCGAACGCCATAATATCTTGCAATATTATATGCCAGAATATAACTTGCTTTTGTTGCCGCCTGAAAGGTTTTGCTCTGTTGCGTAAAAATGTTCTGCTCTAGCCATCTGTCTCTTTCCTGTCAACCACTGACTGTTACCAATACAGCTGTTCTGAGTTCATCTCTCGTCTCGGGCACAGGCACAATGTTCTTTCTCTGCATGTGGCATCTGTTTACAGGGCTGGCTGCCTTGCCGTGATATAGCCTTAGTTGCTGGCTCGGCGTAAAACACTAATTCCTACCCACCCGTCTCTCATGTCCTCCATTACGATTAACTTTAATGGTACTTACAGCACGAGAATATTTTGCGCAGACACTGACCGATTGAGACTAGGATCGGTTATTTTGCAAAATAACCTAAACATTGTAGGCCCGATGTATACCGATGACACAATCATGTCCCTGCGCTGTCACAAGACCGGTAAATGGTCAGACTAAACAGTCATGCTGTGTGACATGTTGCCGCTAGCATTTTCATTGAAGGCAGCCGCCGCCGTCTCATAACTCTACATTTACATGTTTAATTAAAAATATTATGAAAACAAGTTCATTTAACATTTTGGCAGACAGGTCGGCCCCAAAACTGGCTGTACTCGTACTGTGCTTACCACTGCTTTAGACCATAACCAGCTTACATGAAAATATCTCAAAGGTTGCTGGATAACCATAAATCCATTAGTCATCTTTATTTATTTTTTACCTAAGCAGCAGATTAGTCAACATGCTTTGAAATGAGGGAAAGAAGTAGGGGTAGCAGCAAGTGATTGCTTAGTCATATTGCTGGATGTTATGATGCATTCGTTGTCCCCTGCATGTACAATTAGGTGACTGGTGCATACTCCTTCATTATTCCTCCTACCTACATTTGCCTATCCCAGATCATAGTGCCCATTGGTGCAGGCACCATCACACAGTCAGGGTGATCTTAAGAGAAATCTTTGTAAAACGCTAACAAGTCTAGCCTGATGCCTACTACATGTGCATGTGTTGCTTTGGCATCATGTTCTACCTGCCCTCTCTACATCCTTCGTACACAAAGCTTTTTCTTATGCAAATGTCATACATCACTATTTTACTCTTACTTGCTCATGGATCAACTATGTGTAAAGGTCATACATCAATGTGTGCACATAGGTGCAGCAGTTCAAAATATGAAGTAATTTTGGAATAAAGAAGAGATGAAAAGTTTGTAAAGTTGTTTTATTTAAAAAAGAAGCAACAGGTAGCTTGCAAAGTAAACATCATTCAAATGTAGCTATCAAATTTGAACACACTGTAGCAGAACACTTATTACATACTGCCCCAAGAACTACACATGTTACATAAACACCACAGTCTGTTACTGACCAGTCAGATCCAGATTTGATAAGTTATAAACTGTTCCAAATAAGCAAGGAAGGATAAGATCCGAAATATCTAACATTTTGAGATTCCCGGTAATCTTAATTTTTAAGACCCCCTTGGCCAATTGTGCTAATTGAAGTTCACGTGTGATTTACACACATCTATGCGATAGCAAACACTGATTAACAGAAACTTTCAATGTACATATAGGATTAAATAATGCAGAGTAACAAGGCAACATTAAAAAAATTACCCACACAAAACAAAGCTTCATAAAAAAAAGTTACAGATCACTGTTAGTGAAAACTCTCATGACATCTAAACGTCACACATAAACAAATTGTGTATAATTGGTTTTCAAAGTAAGTTACAGAATCAAACACGATTATTGCATGCCACATATAAAAACGCAAGGTTTCTTTTTTTTTTTTGGAATACAATAAAAAGAATGGAAGACGGCTAGTCCAGATGTCACTTAGTCCTGTTCACTTTTCTGTAATGTGAAGCACATAAAAGGCAAGAATTAGAAACATAAACCACATTTTGTAAATCTGCAGCAGAAAAGTTTTGTGATTATTCAATCCAATAAATAAAATCCCCAACTTGTAAGGTTTTCTGGTTATACTTGGTGGTATGAAAGTAAAATGAAAAAAAACCTCTTATAAACAAAATCTTATTTTACTGAATTTGTGTATCACCCATAAACAAGGAATGTTATGATGCTATCACAAAGGCTCGTGTCTTGCGGTTACCTTCTTCTTAGAAGAAAATTCTGAACAGCAATGGCTGTCCTGGCAAATTTTGTTGTTGCCACAAACTCTTTTATGTTTCCAATCTGGACTAGCCGTCTTCCCTCAAGTTCTTCTGTAAAATGTTGACTCACGGCTGCCACCTCCTCGGCTGTCCATTGACTTTTCGTTCCTACATACAGAAATCAACAGAGGTCAAAGCATGCCCCATACTGGATCAAGTCAAGGCATCTCTCATTACTACCAGTGGCATCCAACTACATAAATAAGCATCACAAACTTTAATCAACCCACATGAGACTTACAATGCCTAGATGTTGCATACGAGTTTACCAACTAACATAAGATCAGATAAGTAACAACATAATATGTAAAATGCTTGTTTCCTAACCGGCTCTTTTCATTGTCGACTTTTCAGCAAGTCCCTGCTGTGGATGCTGGGATTCTAGTAAGGCTGTACAACAAAACAGAAAACCAGACTAAGAATTCCTGAAATGATTTGTCATGAAATATCCATTGCAAAGATCAAGTAGGATTTCATGTACCATGGCTGATCCCAACTGAGGCAATTATGAAACCTTATTTTGCTCAAGATAGGTTTTTTAAAGTAACACGAACATTTAAAAATACTTTGTAGGAATAAAACCTGAACTACTTTATGCACAAAGCGTCAAAGGCACAGTTTTAAATTGCATATTCATGAGAAATCACTGTAAACTGACCATTGGCATCAAGCACTCTAGATGGCTGTACATTGGTGCTAAGGGGCTGCAGCACCTCTCTGAGTGAAAATAAAGAAAAATACCATATGTCGTCAACATGATCATTATTATCACTGACAGCTGTTGTAATTTGGCTAAAATTGTGGTTGTATTCTTAGTCTTGACTGATCAAGGTCATGTCGATAATACATACACATTAACAGGAACATCTGTAATCTGCTGGGGAGGTGGGGCAGCAATGACCTCTGGTGCTGCTATTTCCATGTCTAGCACTTCACTGAACAGAGAAAAAAAAGATGATTTCTTATTACCATGTAAGGATTTTGTTTTTGTGCAGCACACACACACACTGCATCAGTTGGTAGTGGGAACTGGGTGGGCATATTTACTAAATTGTCACCAGTCATGCTTCAGAAAAAAGTTTCACCGAATCATGCTAGTCCTCATCTTTATCACAGGCAGCAGACTGAAATTCGTAGCCAGTAATCATAGATGCTGATATGACATTGCATTCAAGCTGATACTTCTCAGTGAGCAGTTGCACTATTATTCTAGATTACAATTGAGAAACTGCTTAATCAAAGCACACAATGAGTTTGCTATATATGCCAATCTTCCACAACAATCTCAGTACAACCACTGCTCTTCACAACTGATGATAAATTTTCATTTTAGTTCAGTTCTGATTTGGACATTGAATTCTTTGTGCTGCCAGCATGGCAATCAACCACATTCTGTCCTTCACCCCTACAAGCAGTTTTACAACTTTCTAGACATCTTCTATAGTTGTGATGTTTGACGTCATAGGCAGATCAGTTCTTCTAATCCTAAAATGCTCCAATACCATTCTCATCGGTTAATATTTCATTAAAATTCTTAGTCAGGACAGTTAATTGCTTTGTGGCATCCAAAATACATACGCAACAACAGGGACAGCAACAACAGAGACATCCCCATTCCCTTGTGGAGGCACAGCAGCATCAAAGCTCAAAAGCTGCTGCCACAGAGAGGCTTCTCTGAGAAAAAAAGAAAAAGAAAAAAGCAGATCTTTTGACACTTTTCATCAGATTTCACAACAAATATTTTCATACATTTAGAATATGTTTATAAAAGGTTATTTTTAATTTTTTTCTAGCACTGTAACAAACAGCAACATGGTAGATGTATTAATAACAGCAGTATACATCATTTTGTGTTTATGTGCAAACCAGAAGACAAAATTTCCACTTCACATTACCTGGCAGCAGCAGTGTCCTCTCCTGGAGTGACAGGTGCCGCATTCTCTGATAAGCTATCCAACACGAAATGCACAGAATTAGCTATATGAAATTCATAAAATTCTGTTTTCGTAAAAAAGCACAATTTTTTGCTGTTAATTTCATGCTCTTGGGAATTTAATGTACTAGACAACAATAACAATAAAAAGAAATAAAGTTAAATGCTTTGTGATTTCCAAAATACATACGCAACAACAGGGACAGCAACAACAGGGACATCCCCATTCCCTTGTGGAGGCACAGAAGCATCAAGGCTCAAAAGCTGCTGCCAAAGAGAGGCTTCTCTGAGAAAAAAACAAAAAAGATCTTTTGTCACTTTTCATCAGATTTCACAACAAATATTTTCATACATTTAAAATATGTTTATAAAAGGTTATTTTTAATTTTTTTCTAGCACTGTAACAAACAGCAACATGGTAGATGTATTAATAATAGCAACATACATCATTTTGTGTTTATGAGCAAACCAGAAGGCAAAATTTCCACTTCACATTACCTGGCAGCAGCAGTGTCCTCTCCTGGAGTGACTGGTGCCGCATTCTCTGATAAGCTATCCAACACAAAATGCACAGAATTAGTCATATGAAATTCATAAAATT